>OVAV01002245.1:0-11525 GCA_900406375.1 Iberis amara
CTCACAAATAACTAATAAATGTCAAATTTGAATCTATATAATTCTAATTACAATTATATACTATAAATTAATTTATTTGCTAAAATACCATTATTAAGTTAATATATCAATTATACATAATAAACTAATATATTAAACTAAAAAAATACAAATTAATTGAACAAAACAAAAAAAAATCTGATTACCCTATGCATAGCATTGGTTGGTACCTAGTTATGGAATGATTTTCTAATTGCGTATAATGATATCATAGCCTTTAGAAAATTCCAAAAACTAAAAAATTTGACCATCAATAACGAAAATCCCCTATGTGCAACTATTCGAAAATTCCAAAAACTAAAAAATTTGTTCATCAAAAACGAAAAAATCCCCTATGTGCAACTATTCGACATTCAACACATTCTTCAATAACAACATTGAGAGCAAAACTAAATCACAGAAAAGGCGAGTGAGTCTTTAGAAGATATCAAACTGTTCAAAACTCGCTGATGCATTCAAGTCAATTATCTTTCGACGTGGAATCATTTTTTCGCACGCTTTTGAAGTTATTTTAGCCGATCAAAATGTAAGTACATTTTGTAATGTAAGGATTTTAAATTTTGTATGTGTCTATATTAGATTTCTGTCTAAGTTTATTTTGCGTTCAAAAAGAAAAAGAGTTAAGGATTGATCATAAGTCGTATCATATCTATAATTAGAGGGACAACTCAAGTTTCTCTCTCCAAAGAGCCGTTGATGAAAACGTTTCTCGGGAATAGCAACGTGTCATCGTTTGACCTAGCTCGCCGCTGGCTCATCCATCGTCGGCTTCCTGACCGCCTAGCTCCGCCGCTGTGAAGACCTCAGCTCCGCCGCCGCGAAGACCTCGGCTCCGCCGTCTTCAACCTTGTTGTCTCCGTTCCATTCGGCTGCCACCGCCAGATATGTTGTCCTTGAAGGAGATCCTACTGCTTATTTATCTCTATATCCGCAGGATCGAGCTTCTCTCTCCCTTAATCACTCTCTTTTCACATCTCATATTACTATTTCTAAGGACTCTGTTCATCCGCCTTGTTCTGACTCTATCTCTGTTCTCACAGGTACCATGTCTTCTGTTGAGCCTATTGCTCCCGTCAGCGTTATCTCAAGCCCAGCCTTGGTGGTTGATACAAATTTTCAAGTCGAGCAAGCTGTATCTCAAGATGAGGTACCCATTATTACGGTCCCAGTTGTTGAGCCTTCTGCTCCATATGAACTCCGTTCCAAGTCGAGCAAGCTGTATCTCAAGATGAGGTACCCATTATTACGGTCCCAGTTATTGAGCCTTCTGCTCCATCTGAACTCCGTTCCAAGCCTAACCTTCATGTATCAAATGCCCCGACCTCCGATCAGGCTCAAATAGAAACGAAAGTCCCTGGCTCAAACACTTGGGCGACTTTAGTTAAAGGTCAAGAAAAGAAACTTCAGAAAAAGGGCTCCCCTTTCACACTACCATCACGTGAAGTATGTGTAAAANATTGAGCCTTCTGCTCCATCTGAACTCCGTTCCAAGCCTAACCTTCATGTATCAAATGCCCCGACCTCCGATCAGGCTCAAATAGAAACGAAAGTCCCTGGCTCAAACACTTGGGCGACTTTAGTTAAAGGTCAAGAAAAGAAACTTCAGAAAAAGGGCTCCCCTTTCACACTACCATCACGTGAAGTATGTGTAAAAATACCAAATTCAGTGATTAAACGGAACCGCAAAGCTTGGGATTGCTTCATATTGGGTCAATTCTATCACGATCAGCTGTCTCAAGGCATTGTTCATAATATTGTAAATGGTAAATGGAATAAAAACCTTTGGGATACTGCTGTCTCAAAAATGGAAGGAAACGCGTTCTTATTCCGCATTTCGAATCTGGCAACCAGAAACAGAGTTCTGACGCAACAACTTTGACAATTCAAGGGCCAAAATATTTTCGTAGCTAAATAGGAACCGGGCGTAACTGCATCCAAGTCGGAGTTATCTTCTGCCCCTATTTGGCTCGAACTAAGGTCTCCTTTCAATTCNGTCCACTGCTAACAAGACGAATTTCGAAGTTGCTAAAGTCTTGACAATCATTGACCCACGGATTCCTCTCCCGGAAGCAGTAAACGTACAATTCCAATCATGGGAAATATCTCAAATTTTGGTCTCTAGTCCGTTGATGCCTCCGGTATGCAAATTTTGCAACAACATTGGACACAACTTAAAGCATTGTAAGGCTGCCCCAATAACATGTACAACTTGCTCCTCTATGTCTCACTTTACGGACACGTGTCAAAGGGATAAGGGAGGAAGCAAGGGAAGCTTAGTTCTCAAGAAAAATCACCGTTCTAGGAGGTCTAAGTCTCCTTCAAGGAAAGCCCTCTCGGGATCCACAAAGGGGTTTGAAGACTTAGGCACCACAATTCTGAAAGCCTTACATGACCCAGGTTCCTCAACGCAAATTTGGATCCCTAAAGTAGTTGTGGGAAAAGACGGCGATATCATGGTCTCGGCACCTTCCTCAAGTGATCCTTTATCCCAACATGTTCTCGGATCAGGTTCAAACCTAAGGACCTCGCGCTCCTATTCTTCTACGGAAGGTATTGATTCATCGGATATTGACTCTTGCAACTCGGAGGAAGAACTTTTCGTAAAGTTCATTAATAAGCCCCTCTTTGGTGGCATAATAGAGACGCATGTTAAATTTTTGAAGCACCGAAAGTTCATTAATAAGCTCCTGCCAGGCTGGTCTTTTGAGGAGAACTACGCTTTCTCCAATCTTGGAAATATTTGGGTCCTTTGGGACCAAGTGGTTATCTTATCTAAATATCTTCAAATGGTCATGTGTAAGGTCCTCCTTCCCGACCAGCAACATTGAGTTACTATTTCTATCATCAATGCTTCAACCGATGATGACACTAGACGTGAGTTATGGAAAGAAATAATGACCCTTTCGCAAGACATCAAGCTCCGTGACATGTCTTGGATCATGTTTGGCGATTTCAACCAGAATTTTGGCTCCCCTTGAGCACTTCTCCCCGGCTTCGTTATCCATTGATAGTAGAATGAGGGCTTTTGGTGATTGCTTAATAGAAGCGGAACTTCATGATCTAACTTACACATGGAGTAATTTTACTTGGTGGAACAAAATCAAATCCAATCCTATTGCTAAAAAACTTGATAGAATTCTTGTTAAAGATGCTTGGCTCTCACTTTTTCCTTCCTCTTTTGTAGTTTTTAAAGAACATGACTTCTCGGACCATGCCTCGTGTGCGGTTTGCCTCTCGGAAGTTTCAGAAGCCGTGTCTCGCCCCTTTCGTTTCTTTGACTACTTAGCCAATCACCCTGGCTTATTAGCAGTTGTTGCTTTTCATTGGTTCTCATCTAACATCATTGGCTCTTCCATGTTCAAAATCTCAAGGAAGCTCAAGCTTCTAAAGCGGCCCATCAAACAATTTAGTAAGGAAAACTACTCTAACCTTTAGAAGCAAGTCCATGAGGCCCATGATCTACTTCAGACTTTCCAAAGGCTTACTCTGGACAATCCATCCATTACAAATGCTACAAACAAGCTCAAGGCTAATCGAATTTGGTCTCATCTACATAGAGTAGAGGAGTCTTTCCTTTTGCAAAAGTCTAGGATCACTTGGATGCGTGAAGAGGATTCAAACTCCGCTCACTTCCACCGTATGGCCGCCGCTAGGAAATCAATCAACACCATAAGGGAACTTATCCAAGACGACGGACAACCAATTACCACCAAGCAAGGAATTCTAAACCATTAAGTCCAATATTATTCACACTTGCTTGGGACGCCACCATCGACCCAGGTTTGGAGTAATCATACATGAATCTCTTGCTATAGTTTCATTGCTCTTCCAGTCAATTCGAGGAATTGCAGAATAGTTTCTCGGCCCTGGATATTTTGCATGTGGTCTTCTCGTTGCCCAAAAATAAGGCTAATGGTCCTGACGACTATCGCGTGGAATTCTTTACAAGTAATTGTGCGGTAGTGGGACCAGAAGTAGTGGAAGTTGTTCTGGAATTCTTCACCTCCAGAAAGTTGTTGAAGTAGAGGAACGCAATTAACCTTGTGCTTATACCTAAAGTGGAAAATGCTAAGCGAATCTCCAATTTCAGACCAATCTCAAGCCTCAACACTCTTTACAAAATCATTGCAAAGCTTTTGACCACGAGGCTCCAAAAGCTACTATCTTCTTTCATCTCGCATAGCCAATCGACTTTCTTGCCAGGAAAGTCACTAGCTGAGAATGTCCTCTTAGCATCAGAGTTGGTCCATGGTTACAATTGGAAGCATATTTATCCGCGAGGAATGCTAAAAGTCGACATTCGTAAAGCATTTGACACCATTAGCTAGAGTTTCATAATCTCAGCCCGTGGGGCCATCGCGGTGCCTGAAAGTTTTATTACTTAGATTACACAATGCTTAACTACATCTAACTTCTCTATTTCAGTTAATGGTTGTTCAGGTGGTTACTTCAAAAGCGCAAGGGTTCTTCGCTAAGGAGATCCACTATCCCCTTACCTCTTTGTCTTAGCGGTGGAAGTATTATCAACCCTTTTGAAGTCGAGATATGCCAATTGATCCACCCACCACCACCCTCGAACAAAGTACCTCGACATCTCTCATCTAATGTTCGCGGAAGATGTTATGATCTTCTTTGATGGATCGAGTTCCTCACTCCACAGAACCGATGATGCACTCTCGGTTTTCGCATCTTGGTCGGGTCTAATGGTCAATATTGCCAAGTCTAGTCTTTTCTTTGCAGGTGTTGCGGACCCTGAAAGCTTAGAATCTCCTAAATATGCCCCACTACTTCAAAGCCTCACTAAAAAGTTTAACGGTTGGGCAATTAAATATATTTCTTATGCACGAAGAATGCAGCTCATATCTACTGTTATCTCTGTAATAGTCACCTTTTGGTTCTCAACCTTCATTTTGCCTAAGGGTTGCATAAAGAAGATAGAGAGTTTATGCTCGTGGTTCCTATGGTCGAGTAGTATTGAAGTGCAGAAAGGAGCTCGTATCTCGTGGGAGACCTCTTGCCTTTCTAGAAAGGAGGGAGGCTTTGGGCTAAAGAGGTATGGAGATTGGAATAAAACTATGTGCCTGAGGGTTATATGGATCTTATGCTCTTCTCAGGTCTTTCTATAGGCTCTATAGCACCACCAACACCACTTAAAGAGGAAATATTTATGGGAAGCAATGGAGTCTCCAGGTGATTTTGGAGCATGTAAGAGCTTGCTAAAGCTTCGTACGTTAGCCTTCCAATTCATCAAATCAAAAGTGGGAAACGGTGAAAATACTCTTTTTGGTATGATAATTGGACCCCTTTTGGTCGTCTAATTGATTTTATAGGGGAAGATGGTCCTAGGGATTAGCGCCTTCACCCACGTGCTTTCGTCTCCAATGCTTGCAGGCCCAACAGATGGCTTCTCCATCCAACTCGCTTAAACCACTCGCTAGACCTCCAAACGCACCTATCGAACATCACACTTTCAAGCGCTATCACGACTTGGGATCGATTGAAATGGAAAGTTCGGGATGAGCTGCTGAACTCATATAGTTCGACTCTATCATGGGAAGTAATTAGGCCAAGACAACGAAGAGTTGGACCTCTTTTGTTTGGTTCAAAGGAGTGGTTCCAAAGCATGTTTTCCTACTGTGGGTTGCCAACTTAGATAGGCTACCAACGCGCCATCGCTTGTGCTCATGGGGCTTATCCACTAAAGACCGATGTTGTTTATGCTCAGCCACGGTCGAAAAAAGGGATCACTTGCTATTCTCTAGCACTTATTCATTACAGATTTGATCTCTTGTCATATCTCGGTTATCTTCTTTTTAGGTAATATTTTACTCATGGGCAGGGCTTATGTCTTGGAAATCTCGGTCATCAAGTAGGGCGAATTCAACGCTTAGGAAAGTTGCGGCACACACAACTATCTACCATATATGGAAGCAAAGGAACAACAAATCGCACAACTAGCTAACTTTGCCTCCTGTCCTCATATTCAAGCTTATCGACAAGGATATTTGAAATATCATTTCATCACGTCGTCACCAAAAGAAGTGGTCAAATTTGTTTTTTTCTTTTTTGCCTAGGTTATTTTGTTTTTAGGTTCATGCGTCTTGTAACAACCTTTGATCATTTTTTAATGAAAATTCACAATTTAGCAAAAAAAGATATCAATAATTAGCTACAAAAAGTATATTATTTCATCATTCTAGTATATAAGTACTACAATAATTCATTAATAATTACTAAGTTGATTTCAAATCCAGTTTTACATAATTATATGTTGAGGTTTTGAAACTTTTATGTGCCTTTAGAAATCAAATGGTATTGATTATCACTTATGAAAAATGTTCTTTTTATTGATATATAAAAATTTAAAGATACATAACCCTAATAAAAGCTATCAAAAGAACCTCTTAAAATAACGCCGTATTTATCTTGAAGCCCTATTGAACACCTTAGTTCTTATTCTCGTTAGTTGTAAAAAATTTTCGGAATGCCTAAACTATAAAGAATGAGATGTATTTATAGCCTTGGAAGTGCTTCGTGTTCCTATTAGAATTTTGGAATCCATATAAAATTTAGATTCTAAATCTTATATTTCCTTTTTTCTTTAGGAATACGAATATCCTTTTCTTTTGGAACTTTATCTAATTTCGATTATAGATTAATGCCCATTATTTTCCAAAAACTATACATTCAGCTTTATTCTCTTTACCAAATCAGATTTTTAGCCCATTAGCCTTTTTTTCTTTGCTTGGCCCATCTTCCATTCGAGTTTGGCCCATCAAACTCAGCCGAGCCAAATTTTACCATATTTGGCCCATCTCCTTGAAGCCTATGCGCATTCTTACTTCTCTCATAAACCTAATTACATTTTGGCCCACTTTGAAACCCATGCGCAGTTTTTAGGTCTGATAAACTTAAAAAAACCTAATTTGCTTCATTTCTTCTCTTCTCTTTTGCCGACCACCTCTGATTCTCTCTCTTCCCTTATGCGCAATTTTTCCAGCTCCGATTCACTTATCCGGTCAATGTTGATGCTTCTTCGACGTGACTTAAATATTCTTTTAAGGTAAGTCTTCATGCATTTTCATTTTGAAAGAACCTTACCTTTTCAATATTGAGCTTGAGTTGTTTCTTTGCAGTTTTGAATATGGTGGTTTTCATCTTTTTCCGAAGCTGTTTTGAGACTAGGTAAGTCTCTTTTCCTTCAACCAATTTTTTGTTCTTTTCCTCTGGTTTTCACTAACCTGTGAAACAATTTCCATTTGCATATTATGTTTCTTTGCATTTCTTGAGTTTCCAAGTTTCCATGCAGTTTGCATGTACCCTTTAGACCTTTCTTGGTGAAGATTTTAGACCGGTTAATCTCCTATTCTTGACAGATAAGTATTTTCTTTTTCATAAAATTTCTTTTAATGATGTATTCTTCAGGTTTACTTAATTTGTTTTGATTTCCACATATTTGCAATGTTTGCTTTTCTGATGTAAATGAATCGTCTGCTCCTCTTCTTGTCCCTTTGGTAAGTATTCGGTTATACTTAACACAGTAGCTCCACCTTGAGCTTTTAAATCCCTCTGAAGTTTTCTGGTTCTTTTGCAAATATCTCTTTAGAAGCTTCGGTTCTGTTACATAACCGGATATTCTTTAGATTTTGCTAATCTTTCTACCTTCTTTCTTTTGCAGATCTCTTGGTCCGACATACTCCTCGCCCCTTTGACTTCTCCAGGTAGTTTTCCTTAATTCTTTTCCTTGAATTTTCCCACTAATCCCTTTATACTTTTTAAAAGTAACTCTTTTTTTTTTCCTCTGCGAGGTTGAGAGAGGGACAGTGGAACTACCTAGAGAGATCTCCTCCTTACCTGAATTGGAGGAGATCATAGCAGAGATCGATTTTTTTTCTAGTAAAGACTTTTGTTAAGAAATCTGCTAGATTTTTACTTGTGTGTATCTTGTGTAAAATCACATTGCCTTATGTGATTATGTTCTAATGAAGTGAAATTTAGTTGAAATATGTTTTTCTCTCATGATTGATTGCGTTTTTAGCTAGGTCTAAAGCACTTTGAGAATCACAGTAGATGTTTAGTGCCTTTTGAACAAAACCTAATTCATCACATAATCCTTTAAGCGAAATCGCCTCTTTAACTGATGAAGTTAGAGCCATGTATTCTACTTCTGTAGTTGAAAGAGCTACTATAGATTGCAAATATTATTTCCAACCAACCGTGCTTTCCCAAACTTGGAACACAAATCCTGAAACCGATCTTCTTCTATCAAGATAGGTTGCATAGTCTTAACCACATAACCTTTCTATGTTGAATTCTTGAGTTTTAGTGAATGTTAGACATCTTTTTGTTACATGTTTTATGTATCTTAATACCCACTTAACTGCAACCCAATGTTCCCTTCCTAGTGAACTCATAAATCCGCTTATGAGTCCCACAATTAATCGTAAATCAGGTCTTTAGCCTACCATAGCACACATTAAGCTCCCAAGTGCGCTAGCATAGGAAATCTAATCCATTTGCCTTTCTCTTATAACTCCTCTTCTTTTTTAGACTCCTCAATTTGAAATGTGAGGCAGTAGATGGGTTAATTGCCTTGATACATCCCAAAAATCTTGAGAACCTTTTCTAGATAATTTTCTTGTGAGAGAACTAAGGTTTCTTTTGTTATGTCGCGTATTATTTCCATCCCTAAGATCCTAGAAGCTTTTTCTAGATCTTTCATCTCAAATTCCTTATTTAAATTCTCTACCAATTTTCAATATAAGGAGGTTGCAAAGCAATAAAAGTAAACGGTTGTAATTTGAATATATAAATAAAATGTATTGACATTAAGACATATATATGCATGAGTTCAAGAATGTAAGGGTATATAACTAAATCAAGAAAGCAATTTGACATTCTTGGTAATAAATTTCATTTAGATCAAGATATGGGAACCAATACACAATACATTTTAAAATAGTCCAATAAAAGGTTTAAAAGCCATAAATAAACAAAAAAACTCATTAACACCCAGAAAAAATCATATTATAATCAACTTGACACATGAAAATTCGGTCAGTTAAAAAAAAAAAAGGCATAGTAAATGTGCATTAAAAAAGAAACAATCTATGGGATTCCAGCATTATAAGCTGAAGACCATTACATCTTCTCCACTGCTTAGAGAATAATTTGAGTTATGAAAAGTGAAAATTGTACCATATTCGAGCAAATGGTTCTTTTAGGTGAAAATAGACTTTCTTGGGTCGCATAATGTGGTTGAGCTATTGCATCTTTTGTTAAATCTTATCTTTTCCTCTTATTGAAATTAAATTCTTAATAATTCCATAAGCTGAATCGATTCTTAGCTTAATTAACCCATTTCAATTTTGATTCGAATTCCGATTCAAGTAATAAACCACATCATTGTAGTTTGACAACTACAAATATGTTCCTAGGTTGGCCCATCTCTGTTTGGATTTGTGCCTTCCTCAAAAACAGTTCTAAACCTATCATCTTCTTCACCATTTCCTGCATCATCAATGACATTATAACCATCATCCTGATTTTCATCTTCTGCTTGATCAGGCTCATTGTCTCCTTTTGGACTCCCAATTTCTTCATTATCTTCATCACTAGACAGATTACCATCCTCATGTTGACTGCTAGTTAGCTGATGTACAACCTCTGGTTTTGAAGTTTCATGTTCAATGAATACATCAAGTGCATAAGCTTCTTTCCCGGCCACAATCAGCTGAACCATGTCTGAGTTCAGTCTATCAAACACATAATTCACGCTCTTCATATCTTCTTGCTCTTTCTTGAACCAGATTAGAGCAATTGGGTCATCAAATCGTCTTAGCCTCACAAATTCTTCAAATTTTTCCCAAACGATCTCAGCCAAATTCCAAACCACAGTCTCACACCCATCTTCTTCAAAGTATTTGTAATAGTCATCCACTAATCCCATACTCCCACCATAATGAATGACTAGTTTGATTTCTTCTAACTCACTGAAAATATTAAACAAAGAACTAACTAATCAATTTGATGCTCAAACACAAAAAATAAACAACATATAATCGACAGAGAAATTCGTTTCCTTAAAGCCCTAATTTTTCAAACCCAGACATCATAAAGAAGAAATCAAACAATTACGCACTTAAAAATCAAATGGTATACCCAGAAAGAGTAACTGATGCGGTTTTAAGAGATTTCAAGCCTTAAAAACGCATAATCCGATCTTCAATTGCAAACCGAAAAAAGGGAAAATCGCATAAACTAAAAAGTACACCAAAAAATTGCTCAAACAAACTACTCAAACACATTCTTACCTCATTTCGGCTTCAAATCATCTATCCTTCACTGAAATTGGTTGCGATTCTCTCGAAATAGGATTTCCCTAATTTTCTCTCCAAACCCTAAGTGTCGCGACTGTTCTTCTTCGGGTTTGACTTTTTATTTTAATTAACTTTTTTGTTTTAATATTCTTTTAATTAATTTTTCTTTATTAACTTTTAATTAATTTGTTTTAATTTTTAATCTATAACAGACCACGTTTTTAATTCTTAAACGGGGAAATAAACAGTGTCAAGTTCCGTTTAAACGGAGTTAGTGGCGCCGTCATTTTCAAATTTTCCGCCTACGAAAGAATAAGTTTGGGGGTTATATATATCAAATCACTAATTTCAATGTTTTATGTGCTAGTGAAAAATCCTCAGGGTTTAAGTTGCTACTCGGTTACAACCTCGAGGTTTAAAAAGCTTTTTTCCCGAAATTTATAGCTAGGTAACAACGAGAGAACTATTATCAACAACTTAGAAAAAGACTTTATTAAATGAGAAAGCTTATCAGAAATCTATAGTTAGGTAACAACGAGACAAAAATATTTTAGTATCAACAACGTAGAAAAAGACTTTATTTAATACTGAGAAAGTTGATCAGAAATTTGTAGTTATGTAACACCGACACAAATATTTTATTATAGTGCACTTATTAGTCAAATAATTCTTGAACAACGACAAGAAAAACATGTCAATGAATCTGTATAAAAGCTTAGTTAACTATTTTCTCTCGACATAGCTCATGTGGGACACTTCGACTTTCAGATCTGAGTAATAATTGTGATCAGTGTTCTAGAAAGCTGATTAGAAATGAGGAAATCCATGAATACTTTTAAAATTTGTATTTCGAAAAATATACACCGCATATTTTCAATTATTTCAAAATTTTAAATTAAAATATTTTAATGGTAAAAAGATTAACTTTTTATTGATTTTACTAAATTTTATGATGAAGTTTCAAAAGATTATGATTCAATTTTGAGGATTTAGAGTCTTAAAACTATTTCAAATTTGTAGTATTAATTGAAAATAATAGGATAGATAAGTTGTATCTCCTAGAAGTTTAATATCACATTAAGTCAATCTGAAATATCATCCTCTTCCTTTGACCCCCACACACCCTCCCCCCCCCAAAAAAAAAAACAAAAATTTTAAATTAAAATA
>OVAV01002247.1:0-10609 GCA_900406375.1 Iberis amara
TCTTCGTCGTTTTACCGCAAGGTTTACTCAGAGGTTAATCATCCTTCTCTTCAATTGATTGCTGAAATGTTCGATTGTAGTTGCTGAACTATTGTTGTTTCGGTTTGTAGATAGAGGAAGTTGGATGGGAATCGCTAAAGAGATTAGGTGGAGATTTAACGTTTTTCAGCTTTCACATTACGTAAGTAGGGTTTTCTTCGAACTCTTTGGATAAATAGATAATGTGATTAGTCTGTTACATTGTAGCATCTACTTTAATTCTGAGCATAATCTTCATTGTCGTCGTCTACAGAGATAAAAAGAGAAGAACACACATCTTAGAAATTCAACTGAATAAAGACTATCCTAAATCGAAACCTTCTCTTTCTGCGGTTTGTTCTTCTTTCTTATGATGTTTCTCTTTAAAACTTTTTCACTCTCCTTAGTGAGTTTTCAGAACTGCACTGGTTAATCTTTGTCCAACGCAGGATGTGCCGTACATGTTTACTCTAGAATGGTCAACAAGTTCAAGATTGAAGGATGTGATGCACCAGTTCCAAAACGTAGCTATAACTTATAAGACTTGCTAGCTTCTCGCTTAGTAATCACTAATCAGCAAACACATAATCTGTTTTTTTTTTGTTAACAGCATCTGGACAATCTGCAAGAATTTTGGTCTGTCTTAGATGACATTGACAAGTCTCTCTGTGTTGTTGATGCTAAGCAACCATCTCGTGCTTCTTCTGTCCGTCGGATTCATGCTGGTCTAATACCTTAACCCTTTTATGTTTTCTCTAACCTTTTCTTAATTTTGTGCTATAATAGCTGACTTTTATCTATCTCATTTTCTCAGGAAACGATTGTATCCTCATTGCTCGTATAAACTTCGATGACCCTATATCCCTACCAGAGTATGTTTATAACCAAACTCACACTCAAAATAATCTCCTTTTTCAACATTTATTCCAAAGTGAATTGCTTAGACAGGTGCCGGTTCATTGGTCCTGTGCACCTAGCTACGGATATGAACAACTTACATATGAAATGGAGAAGAAATAGCAAAAAGTGGTAAAATCTTTAGTCTAGTCTTCCTTTTATAGATTGTTGAAAGCAGAATCACGATGAAGTATAATCACGCAGGTCAAAGGAAAAGTCATTTCCTGAGAACCTCAATTGTATTCTAGGTACTCAACTTCCAAAGCCTCCGGGTCTCCAAATGGAAGATGATCAGCAAGTCGAATGTGGAATTTGCTATGCACAATCTCTACCCATTGGTGATTTCTCAAACCCAAAAAAAAAAAGAGAATAAATTCTTTAGTTTTTGAATAGTAATTTGGTGACAGCTCACTGACTTCTCATTTGTTTTAAACTAAGATGAGGAACTTGGAGCTAGAAGTGGGACGAGAACAGACTACACATGTGAAAACATCAGTTGTAACAAGTCCTTCCATAGCCTTTGCCTCACAGACTGGTTAAGGTCTATCACAACAACAAGACAGTAAGTAGAAACCTTAATCTCTCTCACTTATGCTCTAAATTTCAAGTGTGGTCCAATTTCTCGCAGGTCATTTGATGTTCTGTTTGGGAACTGCCCTTACTGTTCAGACCCAGTGGCAGTCAAAATCAACAACAAATAGATTACAAAAACCATCCTCTTAGGCTCCAACCCTTAAAATCTATACGTCCTAATTATCGGATTCTGAATGTTCTAGTGAAATCTGATACAAAGAGAGGTAAGTAGAGTGATGGATAGAGAGGGCAACACTTTTTTTTTTTTTCTGTACAGTTTTAGATAGAACTAATGTAAAATTCAAATAAGTAATGTGAAGGTATCTTCTTTTTCTTCTTCATGTCGCTTAATTCTAGTGCTGATTTTATTAATCACCATCCGTATGGAGTATCAGGTTGTCTAGTGCAACTTGATAACTTTGAATTATCTCTATTAACATTTTCATATATCATTCTCGTATTTTTAGTGATGAAAAAGCAAATAAAACTATATTTAAAAGCTGGATTGTCAACTTGGTATACGCATTTTGAGTTTTCTATGTCACCAACATTAAACATTAATTAATTACGCATTATAGCAAGTTTAAATCTAGATTGTAGCATATAGACAGTATTAGTATTTAGTACAGACTATTACGCTACAAATCATGATTGCCTTCTACGAGATTTTCACTATATAACTTTTGTAGAACTTTTATTTAACTCATGATGACATTCATAAATGCATAAATATATCCCTCTCTAATTTTAAAGAAAAACACAAGGCACAAAAAGTTGCATTCTGAGTCCCTTAACTTTAATTTGGTGCTTAACTTATTTCTAATATATAGTTTTCAAAACGCTCAAACTTGAAAGCAAATAAAACCCAACCACTATAAGTAACAATCCTAGTAGGATATTGTATATATTAGACAGGATTAATCAATCCTAGGATTACTACCGTATCATTCTAATGGTTTATTCTCTTTGAGCAACTCTACTACTTTCCTCATGGTTGGTCTGTTAACCGGAAACGATGACGTACAAAGCAACGCAACGTCAACAACTTTCTCTATCTCTTCATATTCTCTTGTCGAAAGTTCCATCTTTGGGTCAACGAGTTTGTTAAGATCTCTGGAACATCCAGGTGAATCTTGGTTGATGGTTTCAATATCTATTGGTGAAGAAGAAGAGTAACGTAAAGTTGTTTCCATTGCAAACTTCACAATGTCCTTGTTCTCTCCAAAAGATGAATCATTCGGTCTTTTTCCACTTATCAATTCTAGTAGAACCACCCCAAAGCTATAAACGTCACTCTTCTCGTTCACTTTTGACGTATAACCATATTCTGTAACAACAAAAAGAGCGATATAGATTATTACAAAAGTTAAATTACCATTTAATTTACTATAAATTTTGGTTCGTTAGCAATTTGAGTAAGTTATGGTTGGTATGGTATCTATATCCACTTAATAATTCATGATTTTGATGAGAATTGAAATAGAGATTTGAGAATAGTGACCTGGAGCAATGTAGCCGTAGGATCCGGCAACACAAGACATCGGAGAAACATCGGATACACCATTACTATCTTTTTTCTTTAACAACGGTTTAGCCAAACCAAAATCGGCGACACGTGGCTTCATCTCGTGATCTAACAAAATATTATTGCTTTTAACGTCACGGTGAATAATCGGCGGAACACAGTCATGATGTAGATAAGCAAGCCCTTGAGCAGCACCAACGGCGATAGAAAATCGTGTCGTCCAGTTCAGTGGTGAAACGGCACGATGTTCTTTCTCTGAGTGCAAAACGTCACCCAAACTGCCGTTTTCCATGTACTCGTACACTAAGAACCGAAACTCCTCCCCGCTGCAACACATGAGAAGCTTCACGATGTTTCCATGTCTAACCCGACCCAGAGTCTCTACTTCGGATCTAAAAACGGATTCGGGTTCGGGTTTTTCCCCCTGTCCTCCCCGTAGTTTTTTAACCGCGAGAGTTTCACCTGATTTAAGTTTCACTCTGTAAACTAATCCCGACCCACCCGACCCGATTATGTTTTCTTCTGTTAATTGCGGGTATATGTCTTCCTCCGTGAATCCGACCCGTTGAAAAACGGTTACTTTACTGGTCCGGTTCGGTTTACTCCGAAATAGCGGTTTGGTTTTGATGAAAAGCCAAACTAGAGCTCCGATTAGTACGACGATGCAGATGACGGAGATCACAAGGATGTACCGAGTTTGGGATTTGGATCGACAAGGTGGAATCGGATCCAAATTCAGGCCACAGAGATTCGGATTACCCAAAAAACTGGATCGGAAAATATCTTGCTGAAATCCAGAAGGGATCTTTCCGTACAGTTTGTTGTCGGAGACGTTGAATTGATTAAGCTTTAGCTTCAATAGCTCCGACGGAATCTCACCGGTGAGTTGATTGTTGGAGAGATCTAGATAGTTTAAAACCGGTAACGAACCGAGTTCCGGTGGTATTCCGCCGCGTAATCGGTTATTCGAGAGATTTAACTCGGTCAACTGGGTGCAAGAACCCAATGCGCTCGGAATCTCACCGTCGAGGTTGTTCTCCTGCATCTCCACTCTCTCTAGATTCTTCAATTGGTTAATGCAAGACGGCAGAGTTCCTGAGAAACGGTTGCGGCTAAGATCGATGACTCTAAGGTCTCCGAGATCACAGATTTTGGCGGGAATCACACCTGAGAAGTTGTTGCCGGAGATCTCGAGCTGAGCTAATTGACGAGCATTGGATATTGATGGTTGAATCGAACCTTCTAACTGATTGTTGGATAGCTCGAGACGAGTAAGAGGAAGTTCCCAGAACCTGACCGGAACTTCGCCGGAGAGTTTGTTATCCGCCATCCTTATGTAATCAAGCGAGTGACAATCGCCGTATGATTTCGGAATTTCTCCGGTTAGTTGATTGCTGAAAGTGATAATCTTCTGAAGTTTTCTCCTGTAGCAGAGATACGGTGGTAATTCACCGAAGAATTTGTTCGTCGAGACGTCGAATTCAGATATACCGGAGAATTTTCCGAAATTCCTAGGTAAAGTCCCCGTGAAACTGTTGTTAAAGATCTTAAACTCGACGAGATTAGGATTCAGAGCTATGACGTGAGGTAATTCTCCAGAGAAGAAATTGTCGTTGAGATTGAAAGAGATGAGTTGCAGAGCAGCGATCTTTTCCGGCAATTCTCCGGTGAGATTATTCTGGGAGACATCGAAATATCTTAAAAAGGTTAAATTTCCGATACTCTCCGGCAACTTTCCAGATAACTGATTGTCGAATAGCTCAATCTGATAAATCGATTTGAGTTTCCCGATACTATTGGGTATTTCCCCTGAGAGACTATTCATAGCTAAATCGAGATTCTCTAGCAAAATCAGATTTCCGATGGAAACCGGTATTTCTCCGACGAGTCCCGACTTAGTCAGCCGAAGATAATTAAGCTTAGTTAGATTCCCAAAGGTCAATGGAATCGGACCAGGCTCAAATCCAACGTAAGCGAGTTCAAGACGAGTCAGCTCAGTCAGATTACCCAAAAACGCTGGAACGATTCCACTGAGCGAGTTGCCGTTAAGGTTCAGAACTTGCAGAGCATTGAATCTCCCGTAGCTCTCAGGAATTTCGCCGGAAAACAGGTTTGATTCCAATTCGAGGATGCGTAGCTTACGAAACTCCGGCGAAAACTCCGGTAATTTCCCGGAGAAGGTGTTTACATTGAGAATCAAAACCTGAATTCGAGAACAGAGAGAGAGTGGGACAGAATCTATCGTACCGTTGAAGTTATTTTGGGAAAGAGTGATATTAACGAGCGTACGGATACGACAAAAGCCGTAGGGAAACCCACCGGAGATTCCATAGCCAGAGAGATCAATGGCAGTGACGGCGAAAGAACGTCGGTTAGTGAATTCGCAAGTGATTCCAGTCCAATTACACGGATTCCGGTTATCTCCGGTTAAGACCCAATCATTTAATTTTCCATCAGGGTCAAAAATGCTGGTCTTTTTTACCCGACTAAGTATCTCAGCGTCTCCATTGGAAGCAACTTGGAGAAAACAAACAAGAAGAAGTAGAGAGAGAAACAAGAAGAGAGTGGTGATCATAGCTTTGGGAAAAGACTGAAGCAAACACGATGAAGGTTAGAGACTCTTTTGATGGGTTTTTGATGAGAGTGGAGTGAAGGTTTAAGTAACGTTTAAAGATGAACGGATTTAAAGGTTTTTCCAATGAATCTTTAGTTCTTTTGCTTTCTTTCTTCTTCTTTTTGTTGGTTCACATGGGAAGTAGGTTTAGCTTAGTGACCGTTTTTTATTTAAGTGTTTAGAGTCTAAAGGAATCTATAATACTTTTAGGGTTCACTCTTTGAAAACATCAACGTTTTTTGGATTTTTAACTTTAAGGGAATATGTGGTTTATAACATAAAAGAAAAATTAATGTTTGGTAAAATCGATTAATCTAGAAAGAGCACCTGATCATACGTTTAGTACATATTTGGTTATTGTTTTAGTTTAATGGAGATTGAGATTTTGTCATTGTTATGAATATATCATGTTAGTTGAAATGTAACGGTACGAATGTGGAAAAAGGCTGACTGCGAGCAAGTGTGGGTTAAAATGTCCAAATCTCTTTCTGAATTACCATTTCTTTCATCCAGAATCTAATTATAATTTTTTAATGCAAAGCCAGATGGTTTGTAACCCAAAAACCAAACTGTGAAGCAATCCAAGGTGAAAGCTAATCCGTGAATCTTTAACCTTTATTACCAACTTCTTCAAAACCCCATGATTTGTGAAACGATAAACGGATAAAGGGATCATGTTTGTTTGCGTGTCGCTCACGATAGTGACCACTGTACATATTATGTCGTTTGTTTCGCAATCTCTACGACTAATCGTTGTTGTTCGTTTGACCAATTCATTACTATCTTGCTAAATAGGAGATGAGAATACCAAAATAGAAACAAATTAAAAACACATCAAACATTGTGCCCGCCAAACTAGATAGGATATCTACGCATTAGCTTTCAAGAGATGAATCAATATCATAGTTTGAAAAAGATAACATGATCGAGTTAAGAATTTTATGAATAAATGTGGCCGATTATGTTTAGAAAATATTAAAGCCGCAAGCATGGATTTGTATGGCTTGCTTCCAAGACCGGCACTGATGATGTTAGATGTAAAAAATATGTGTGTTTTTATTAAAGTTGGAGATGTAATATCTGATAATTTTAGGATAAATCAATAAATAAATAGGAAGGATTATATATACACTACAAAATAAATAATATAAAAAATTATCTCTTTTTTATATCACTTTGTCTTCACGTCATATTGAGGCTATAATAGTACTCACAAACAATTTTTTTAGTTTTCTTAATTATTGTTGGCATAGTGATATTTTTTTTATTAAATGAGTAACCATAATTTTGGTTTTATTTAGTTAAATGTCAAAAAGTAATAAGTTGCTAGAATATAAAATTGGCATTATATAATAATGGTAATTAACCTCTTTTGACACATATAAACACTAAAATAAAACGTAAGTTATCATAAAAAGAAATACTTTACGTGGACCGGTGGACGTATGGTAAGGTTTCAACCTCTTTCACTAATTACGACCAGTGGTTTAACCGTCTCACTCGTGCACTTATTATCAAAATTAGAGTTACATTCTACTAGATTAGATTATATGCATGTAGTTAGCTCATATTCTCTATTTATAATACTTACTTTTGCGTCTACACATCAAATTTAGAGTCTATGGGGTGCATTGGACTAACCATTTTAAGTAATTTGGTATACAGAGATTCTTAATATTAGGAAACCCCATATGATTTAATTTGTATAATTAAAAATATAAAAATTGATTATTATTATTATTATTAGGAGAGCGAGGTTTATCGTAAAATTTAGAAGATATTGAATTATTTTGTGTCATACAAAAAAAGTTTTCTATTATAATTAGGAAAACTTGGATCTTAGACACGTAAATTTTTCAAGATTAAATTTAGATAATGTAATTTGATTTTCTTTTTGTTCACAACGATGACAAAGAAAAATTACAATAACAAACCAAAGATCCAAATCAAAAGATTAAAATTAGTAAGTTAAATTAGATTAAACTTTAAAGATAACATATGTTTAATACAACTAAAACTAAAAAAAATGGTGGAATTGTAACTTTAACAAAAAAAACAAGATTTTATTTAGTGGTTTTGGACAAATGGCCAGCGCAAACACGGCTTCGGAACAACTTTTCAAGATCATCAAAGGATGTTGCAACAAGGATGCTTATAAATCTATCATTCACCGAGATATCAAACTGGCTAATGTTATAATCGATCATGAAACGAATGTGAGGCTTACGAACATAGACTATTGAGTTTGATCCTCAAACATCTAAAGTAATATTGATGTTTACGCCTTTGGTATTTGATTATTCTTGAAGTAGTTTGTGGTATAAGCTTGGTTGAGCGGGTATACCTCAAAACGAAAAGGTTCTTGTGGACTAATACATAATAATAATAATATTAGAGCTTTGGGTAAAGAGAAGATGCTTTTGATCGCAACAAGCTGCCTGATTAAACAGAAAGTGTTTGTCCTATATTCTTACGTTACATTGTTGTAAATAAACTTTTCTGTGAAATAAATGATTATAGTTTCCACAGATCTTAAGAAAGAGCTTTAAAGTTTTCTATAAACTAAAATTGTTCAAGGGTCCATTTTTACAGAACTGTAGTTTCATGATTATATTTTCTACGGGAACCTTAAGNCTTATCCATCCATTAGCTAAATTGAGTAGCATTGACTTGTGCCTGGAGGATGGTACGTACGTGTCCCTTCGTTAAATGGATCATTGTAGAAACAGAGAATGTTAGGTTTTGTGTAGACTTTTTTATCAACTTTTCTTTAGTCTTCACTCTTCAGTTAGGCGCAGTTAATGTCTAATCTTAAGATTATTAATTTAACAGTGAAATGAGACTTCTTGCCTGTAATGCAATTATGTTCTTTCTACCTCCAATGTTGTCTATATTTGGTTTGAATTTGTATACATTAACGATCATCTAGAAGGAACACAATAGGGCAAATGCTAAAACTTCTTGGTGATGGTGATGGTGATGGTGAGTGTTATAATGAATTTCGGAATAAAATGGAAGTAAAACCCATTAGACATTACTATGGGGCATATATATATTATAATAAATGTGAAATTATATAATAGTTTTTACAGTTATAAAATTTAGTTTATAATTATGAAAGATATTAAATATATCATTAGTTTGTACTTAAAATTGTACAAGAAAACAATGAATTTGCAACTACAAGCCTAGTTGCAAAGCGGTTGCAAAACGAGATTTTGTGACTATTTTGTGACTATTTTGTGACTAACAAATGTTGTCGTAAATCCTTAGTCGCAAAAACTTCGAGTCGCTAATTGATGGTAAAAGAGGTACTGATTTGTGACAATCACTTTTCGTAGCAAATTTACAACTAAATTTTGTAGTCGCTAATTCGTTTCGAATTAGTGACGAAATAGTGACAAAATATTTTGACTACTTTCCAACTTAATTTTCTTGTGTCGGGAATACGTTGCAATGTTAACCACTATTTAGTAACGACTTTTGTTATTTAGTGGTCACAAATTAGTAGCAAATTTTGTAATTAAACTGTGACTAATTTGACAAAAGTTTTGCGACTCATTTGTGACATCTTTTATTGATTGTAGTTGTAATTTAGTCACAAATTTTCTGACTACTTAGCAACTATCTTTTATTTATTTATTAATTTTATTCCTCCAAAAATGAATATAAATTATTTTTATTTTGAGATATTAAATTATAAAAAAGAAAATTTTTATCATTATATACAAAATCAGTAAACAAGATTTCTTTCCAAAAGTTATATTTCTTTCCAAAAGTTACAGACTTGAAAGTCTTAGAGTTGCATTACATCGATCCCAAAATATAACATAACCTACAAGATAAAAAATGATCCAACCCAAGGTTTCAACTTCCAAAAAACTACACTTCCAACTCCTAAACCTTAAATCCAAAGTTGAATCACACAACTTATACATATATATATGCACTTCCAACTCCTAAACCTGCAATCATAAAACCCAAAAACCTCAAACTTTCAACTCCTAATCTTAACCTGCAAATAAACCTCAAAAACCAGAAACTACATTTGAGAATCCTAAATTTGCATTGCATGTGTTGTTGAAGTTGCGGTTGTCATCTCCGGGTTACTCCGAGCAGCCACGTACGCCGCAAACTCGGGATTATTGTCTTGAAAGTAGCTAACAACCATCTCCAAGTTGAAAATCTGGTTTCGTTGCTCATTATCACGACGGGCAGCCTCGGCATCGCGACGAGCAATCTCAGCTTGTAATTCAGCATCTCGGCGAGCATTATCAGCAGCTTGTTCTTTAATCTTTGCTTGAGCCGACAGAAGTTGTTCTTGAAGTGTTATAAACGCAGCAGAAGCGGACTCACCATGTTTCCCCTTTCCTTTTCCATGAAATCGTTCAAGGCTACCAAGTCCATAATAATGTCCTCTTGCATCAGGTACAGAAGACTAAAAACAATATAAGATTAGTACTGTAACACTAATAATAAAAGAGACTAAAAATTTTATTTAAAATTTTTTACCTCAATGAATAACACATTCAATTCATTTGTACCAACTTCCTCAGAAGGATCCAATTGAGATACTCTAACCTCCAAGTTTTCCTCATAATCTTCACCAATTTGTTTTGATTTCAAATCCACATACGTCCCATCCTTATAGTTTAATATATTTAAAGTTAATGATTGGGGTTTAGAATTATGTGTTATATAAATCTTTGAATAATATATTTAGATTTCATGGTTTTGTATTTTATAAAATAGGGTTTGGGGTTTAGATTTATGTGAGTGTAATTAAAGTTTGGGGTAAAAACGAGATGTAGTCACACTTTAGTTGCAAAACGTCAACAGTAACTCAAAATTAGTCATAAATAGGTTGTAAAATTTATATGTAGTAGCAAACTAGTGGCAATATTGAAATTTATGTGATATAACAATTAGTAAAAAAAATTAAATTGTGAATTAGGGTTTAGGGTTATAATTTGCACTTAGGA
>OVAV01002248.1:0-11520 GCA_900406375.1 Iberis amara
TTTTGAAAGTTCATGTATTAAAAGACCAATTTCGTATACTTCGTGTATTAAACAGCTAATGAAAATAGTTTGTGTATTTTTCGTCCAGATTTCTAATAGTTCGTGTATTTTTTGGGAATTTTCCCTTTCTAGAAACAGTACTATATACTGCTTGTCTGCTTGTAACCAATTCGTCCTTCTCTCTTTATTTTTCTTCCAAAACTCGCATATCGTTCATATTATAAACATAGATAATAGATTAGAGATGCATACGCTTCCTCGAATAATGTACGTAAGCATGGGTCCTTTATTCCTTTATGTATTCACTATTCACATGTGTGAAGTTTTATGTGGGGGGTACAGTTTGAAGTACTAAACATGTTTTTTATTTTATCTGATGAAATAATTTACAAAGCAAAATACAAGGTTGAACGACAACTTAAACATACTAAAACCGGCGAAAAATAAGATTTTCCCAGAAATATAGACCAAAAGAGGCAGACATGTGGAACAACTAAACTAATAAAACAAAAGAGGTCACTCAAATCTAACAAACCAAGAGAACCGGTGAAAACTGAAAGCCGAGCAATCAAACGAGAAAGCGCCACAACTAAAACGAGACAACGGTTTAACAACGAGCGCCGTAACACCAGAGCACGAACGAAAGCCTCCTCCAATAGCGAAGTACTAAATATGTTCTAGATGTCTTATATTTGTGGATGTGCTATTAGTCGTATTTTCGGGTTTGAGTTTCATTGAAAACTATATCACGAAAATTTAATGAGTCACGTCATCCTAAAACTGGTTGGATCGAGGATTAGGAATACACAAACTATTATGTAAAAACCGTGTTAATGATGTGAAATGCATTTATTTATGGTTTTTTTTATCAATAACTGATGCTAAATAATTTGATACTCCATATTTTTACAACATATTTTTCTTACTATACTTTAAAATACAATGTTGCCCTTAGCTATATATGTATGTCCCATCGACTTGGTTTTTTTGTCATTTAATCTTTGGACCATAAGAAACCGATTCAGTAATCCAAATTTTATTGAATGAAGAAATGCACTCGCATAGCAAATGACTATATTCGATATTTGATCTGGTAACAAAAACAACCACCTGATAACTTGATCTGATAATAGGGTAGTCCGCTTGTTATAACTCGTTTTTTTTTACTCGGGTAACTTTACTTTCTAATAAATTCTCCATACTATGCTATGATGCAGCTATTTTCTTGGCTCTCTTATAAAAGTTTTGCAGGTTCATTGCTTTCTAATTTAAACCTACCCTTATTTTCTTCCATATAAACTAGTGTGGAAGAGAATGAATCAGTCGAAAGTTCAAACCATTATAATTATCAAAAATCGAGGCTGTCTGAACATTCTAAAACTTACACAGTGATATAATAACTAATATAATATGATGAAAAATTGTACTTTTCACTGTTCGACGAACGTGAAGACAGAAAAAAAAGGTTTTGTTGAGAATGAAAATAGAGGAAAGTGGCTATTCTTCATATAGTCTTTTCATCACATGACCTGGTCGGATTTTTTCTTTTATTTGATCACTACGGTCCAAGTACAAAAACTTATTTTCACAAAAGTTAAAGAAGTGAATAATTTTTATGTAGTAAACACACATTAATTTATATTTAAAAGTTCATATTATTGAATTGCTAAAACTATATACTAGGAGAAGTATTCAATTAATGAGGTGAAATAGTTTATATAAAATGATTAATTTTAGTTATTATAAATATTTTTTTTCTACAAAAAGTAGATTATTATTGAAAATAGTAGTTAAAAAAGAAAGTAGTTTTTATTAGTTTAAGACTTTTTTTAGTTATCTCTTCACTAATGTTTTTTTATGAAGTGACTTTAGTTTAGTAGCATTCATATATATATATATATATATATATATATATATATGAGGGAGATCAGCATGGTGCTGCTAATTGTGTCGACATAGGAATAANGGTAGCACCACTTCGTCCGATATCAATTTTACTATTTACGATAACTTAAGAACTAATTATTGGATTGACATGTTTGACAAAAAGTACTATAATATTTTATATTCTTAGGTGGATTTTAGAGAATCCTATAATCTTTGTAATTTATCTACAATTCTCTAAAACTTCAATCTTCTTAGAGTTACATCGTAGGCGTCTCCAACATTATAAGAACACGTAAATTTTTAGTATGCTTATTAGTTATTGCTAACTATATCAAAAGTTATGCAAAACATTTTTCAATATAAATAAATGATGATGGATTGATAGTTGCAAATATTTGTTTTAATTTTTTTAAATATTTAGCTCCATCTCTTTTTGAACTTCAAGAATAATATTCATTACCAATGCTCTGGAACTTTACACATTATTTGTTAGAAACAATATTAAAATTTCTCCAACAATAATGATTTCTACAATTTAATTAAAATTGCATAATTTACAACCAAAACCAATTATAATTCCACTTCCTCGAACTCGGACCGGTGACGACTCGGTAGAATGACTCATCCGCCACCGCGTCTGAACAAACTCAGTAAACTCGCGGCATCACTCAGTAAGAAACCAATAAATAAATAGAAACAAATCCGAGTCAAAATGAAGATTAATCAAAATTGGTTTCAACACATTTTCTGTTCACGTGGCATGCAACTCGTTCCGATCCAAACCGAGTCAAACCGAGTTAGAATCGGCTCTGTTTTTATTATCTATTTACTAAAGTGATCCTTAAGAAATCACCAAATTGCTTTTTCATAAACGCTATGAATCAACGGCTGAGATTCAATCCATTGATCTAGCTTGTTTCTAATCTCCACGTGGCAACTCTTTTGATAATCATCAGGACAAGTAAACCGTCTTGACCGGGTTGAATCAGACCGGGAAATAAACCGAATTGATTCTTCAAAAACCGATTCTTCACAAGGGAAAACCAATGGACCTTGGTTTACGAAACCGAACTCTTCCTCGGCTTGAACTAGAAGACTCCTTAAGAGGGGATGGTTCAAATACGTCGCGCGTACCACAAATCTCCTGCACCTGCTTCCTACATAGACCGCCACGTGTCCTGGTGGCACATCAGACGGTACAGAACGGCTGAATGAAGACATCCTTGCTTGGTCGCGCCACCGTCGAAGCATTTGTCTCAGCCTCACAATGTGACGGATCTTGCTACATTTTCCGACACCTCCAGCCATTTTTTTCCGATGAGTAGTTTAGTGAGAGAAAGTGTAAGTAAAGAGAGAGAGAAATTGTCAGAGGGATTTTGAGAGTTTGGGAGGGATGAAGTTTATATAGTAAAGAAAGTTTTACAATGCCACTAGTTTTCAAGGTATTTACGAAATTACCTCCGTTGGTATTTTTTGGCTTTGTTTTTTTCATAAAATTATTGTGATTGGTAGATTAACTATCAAATAATTCCATAAAATATTATAAATACAAGTGTACTTCTATTTTTTTAAAAAAGTATTATAAATAGAAGAGAGTGATTTGTGAAGGAGATAATCTTCAAGTACATAATCTTCTACAAGGGAAAACACGTAATTTTCAAGTTAATAATTACATTGTAGACATCAAGAATTGGGCATCTAAATTTGAAGATGTTCGATTTCAATGGATTCCAAGACATTTGAATCAAGCACCAGATTGCTTAGTTAAACATTATAGCAGTTGTTTGTCATTTATTTCATTTCATGATGTTCCACCTTGCTTACTTCCGTTCATATGTATGAATATTTAGCTTAATAAAGTAAGTATTGATGTTAAAAAAAAAGTATTATAAATATTATTTTGTATAAAGTATTATAAACTTAAAAAATTATTGAATTTTAAGAATATCGTTTTTTTCTTTTCATCGTTCACTAATTAAAATTTATAGTTTAATTTTGAAGGGAATAGAGTTTAGTTTTAGAGATTTAAAGTATAAATTTTTAAAGTTTTTTAAAAATAATTGAAAGTGTAGTATTTCCCTTAATTATTTGGGAAATTAAGTTTTGATTCTTATCCTAGGAGAGATTAGATGCAAATCATATGATAATTAAGAGGAACATCAAATATTTATTTAGTATGTTTTTTCTTCTTAATACATTGGATGGTGCACGAAGCATTGATAAGAGAGGTGATAGATTCGACATGTGAAAATTAGTGGTTGTTATTGTCATGAATAATTCATGGTTTTAATCATTATGTTAATGAATCTTTATTTGTTTCTTAAGAGTCCTTAGTGTTAAAAGAATTGAATCAGGTTAATTGGATAAAGAATTGTCACTTTATATTTTTAGAAAAGTAGAAAGAAATGGTAGGGAAATAAGAGCATGTGCAAGTGTTGGATAAGACGACCAGTCTTTGGAAAAAGAGTTCAAACATCATCTTGGGATTTGATTAGGAACACATCTAGAGTCATTTTCTCTCTTTGTGGTAATGTTTGTGTTTGATTATAATCAAAGTGTTCATACGTTAAAGTAATTAACCTGATACCAAATCGCTTTTTCTTAAGTGGTGTATAAGGTTCCTTAAAACAAAATGTTCCATTTTGTATTCGAATTTAGTTTTTGTCATTTTAATATTTAAACAACAACGAACCAGTTTAATAATGAAAATCTATTAAAAAATGAACTACATTGATGTTACAAATGGTCAAGTTCGATTTGTGATACATTAACAAAACAACAAAGATGTCAACGAGTAAACCATATGCTTCGTGTTGTATATAAATTTATTTACATATATCACATATATGTGTGAGTTTCCATCTAAAACTTTACAATATATTTTTAAAAATTAATATAGTTGTTTAAAATGTTTTCGAGTGTTTATAAGACTTTAAATATGAAATTTCATTTTTAGATGATATATATTAACAATACTAGTATTTATTTATTTATTTTCATCTCCGATACTAGTATTAAATATGCTACATTAGGTTACACTATGATAATGTAAGGGACTTTTTAATATCAAAAGTTTATAATGCAAACTATGAGTGTATGATGATATTATATTAGTTTGTTTTTGATAATAGGTATTATCTATGATAGTAGATTGTTAATTTGTTTCATAAACCTATTGAATGATTAGCATTGTTGGACAAATGAATTATTCTCTTATTTAAAATTAATTAAATTTTATATAAAAACATGCAGATTTATCATTTTCGAGAGATGTACTTATATAGAAAAACATATGACTAATAATTGTCGATTATATGTATCACATGATACCACAATTATATAAATGACGAGCTTAGAAAATAATGAGTTGGGGAATTTATTTCAAATGATAATTGATATAAATGTTATGTTTGAATTTCGCAAAGAATTTAATAAATGTATACTTTTAGTACTTGTTAGGGAAGAAATAACTGATAATTTTTTTTTCTTAATTACCAATTGGAAAAAGCGAATGCAATATGTATTAGTATTTTAAACTAAATAGTTATATATATGTATATATATATTTATGTATTTGGTAAATTGCTAAAACTGATAATTAATAAATTTATAGTGACGAGTTTGGTTGGTTCAAAATATACACTATTTGATAAGATTATAAACTTTGAACAATCATTAAGTAAATATATATAGCTCTATTTATATCACAAATTAGTAATTAATTTATAAAATTTATAAACTGTAGTAGAATATGGATATCAAGTAATTTTTAAAATCGATAATTACTAGTTTACTACCTTGTTGATAAATTAAGGGTTGACGATTTTCCCCCCTTAATTTGTACTGTCCAAATTTCTTACACATGAACTTCAAGGATAACCTTAATTGCAAACAAATTTTAATTACGATTGAGAACCCCNCCCCCCCCCCCCCAAACTAGTGGATTCAAATTATTTCTCCGTAATTAATTTATTGGACTAATTGCGATTAAAGTTTACTAAACAACATTTTAAAACAGCGATGGAAGACTAACAATATTTAAACTAACCCAATTTTAAACCAATTGATTGTAATTTGAATAAGTCTTTACGTCAATAGGGTTTTTCATTTTAGAGAGTTTTTCATTATTACAGAGAGTTCTTCATTTTTATAGAGAGTTCTTCATTTTTACGGAGAGTTTTTTTTATTTATAGAGAGTTCTTCATTTTTACAGACAATTCTTCATATTTACATAGAGTTCTTCATTTTATAGAGTTCTTTATTTTTACAGAGAAATCATCATTTTAAGAGAGAGTTCTTCTTCATTTTTACATAGAGTTATTCATTTTACAGAGAATTCTTCATTTGTACAGAGAGTTCTTCATTTTTACAGAGAGCTCTTCATTTTAAAATCGAGTTATTTTAATATCTGGTTAGTGTCACATCACTATTTTAAAATGATATTTAGTAATCTTTAATTGCAATTAGTCCAATTAAGTAATTAGTAGGGGAAATAATTTGAATCGACTAGTTTGGTGGAATTATCAATCATAATTAAAATTTGTATACAATTAAGTTTATCCTTGAATTTCAGGTGTAAAAAATTTGGACAGTACATGTTGAGGGGAGAAAAAATCGTTAACCCATAAATTAATAACTTTATAAATTAGTAAATTGTCATAGTTTCTACTTTATTAGTTAATAGAGTTTTTCTTTCTATATAATTTTGAAACTAATGAAATAATGTATAAATATGGTCGTATGAACTTTTTAATGTTCTACTACTCCCTCCAATTTTTAAAGAGTGTCATTTCACATGTTTTCACAAAAATTTAGAAATTCCAGTTTTTCAATTGCATTAATTATTATAAATCAACCAATAGAAAAAAGTAATGCAATTATTCTATTGGTCAGAAAAGTCAAACTCATTTAAATTCTGCATTGAAAACCTAATATGATACTCTTTTTGTAACAAAAAATTAAAACGACTCTCTTTCAAAATCAGAGGGAATATAACAGTTTTACAATTTTCTGAATTATGAAAGTTTTAAAGGAATGAATGCGAATGGCCGAATGCTCACTACAAAAAGGTAGATGTTTATACTATGTGGTTTTAATTTTTTGTTGTTGTCAAACTATGTGGTTTTAATTATTGTCTCAAATTTGTAATAATTTGGTATTTTTGTGTTATATAATTTAAAAATGAACTCAACCATCACCCATTAAACTAATAGGACATATAGTGACATTTGTTTATGTTAATTGATTGCATTATGAACACTTTAAACATTTCATCTGCCACATATTTCATTTTTTTATATATGACAATGTAGGCAGATTTATTAATTGGTGGCAAGTCAACTCCAAGTGATCTAATCTACCTATGGAAGTTGGCAAATTGAGCTAAACATCGTGGCTCACATTGCCGAAAAAAAAATAAAACTATTTGTGAAAGAAATTATACGATGATATTTTTTATACTAGATATGGTTCTTAACTAAAATTTATATTATGATGTTTTCTAATTATACAGAATTTTATTCCGGTAAAAAAATGTAAAAGTGAATTTTTAATTCCATAGCTAAAGTTATTTTCGTGCGATTATCATCTTATAAATTTGGATTAAGGACGCGAATATATGAGATAGTTGGCATAGATTTGCGACCAACACATTTAAATTTCAGTAAAAAATGTAAAATGTGAATTTTCAACTCACATATCTAACGTTATATTCTGCGATTATCATCTTATAAATTATGATTAGGGATGTGAATTTATGAGATAATGATGGCATGAATTTGCGATCACATCAACTTAAGAACATCGAACAGATTATATTGCTTTTTGGGTAGAAAAATATTAAAGTGAAAAGAAAAAAACATTATAGTGCTACTAACAATAAATCCTATATATATAAATATATATCCACTAATTTAAGCTGAATCGAACTTGTACAAACGAGCCATTGAGGGGTCAAAACTTTTTAGGTACAATTTTATTGATATTTAACAATGGCTTTTCAGTTAAATTTATTTCGGCTCCATCAGAGAATCTTACAAATATTAAATAGGAAGAGAAATAAAATCCACCACATGGGTAGCTGAGAAATGTAAAAATGTACCTAAACAGTGTACTTATAAAAATTGAAAATTTTAATTTAATATTATAATTATTTAAAACCATATATATAAAGGTTCTCTCACCAGACACAGTTAAGATTAACTGAAGATGCTTTTTAGTTTAGAAAGAAAATTAATCATAAACAAGCCTTTCTTTATGTAGGAACTAAAAAATAATGCAAAACGGCGTACCACATTATTTTTTTTATATAGTTCGCAAATGTGTCCATGCCCCCATGTGCACGAATGTCCCATCTCAAATTGTTTTATTTATATATTCTTAACGATAAGAAACCAAAAAACATTTTTCATTTTATACCGGAGGAAAAAATGTAACTTTAGTTGTAAATTATTACATCTATCTTTTTTTTTTATATAATCTATTGTACCTTTTATTCAACATTAAACCCGACAAAAACGAGAATCGCAATATACAAACATTAACAACGACAGAAAGACAAAGCCAAAGTTAAAGACAAAGACGCCCTGAAAACGCGGCAAAGTAAATCTCTCCAACCAAAACGAGTAACAGATCAACACAAGCAAACAACTAAGCCCCAGGGGTACAGTCAACTAAGGACTAATCCCAAGAGTCCCCATGACAGGTAAAACTTCTACTCGTAGAGAAGAGAACACGAAGACCAATAAACAGACAAGGGGAACTAACACACACGAAGGAAGCATCCATAAACAGTCTGAGCCAAGGCGAAGTCGAGACACCGAAGGAAACGACCGGAGAACGCCAAAATTGGCCTCACCAAGATAATGGATCGATCAACCATCGAATAGAGAAACAGACCAAATCCTCCTACAAAGCTAGACACCCGAAGAAAGGGCGGCTACCGGCCGAAGACTGAGGAAGATCTGAGGCATAGCTTAGGAGCTAAGTGCGACCGAGCAATCGTGAGGCCGAGAAGCAGTACCTACCGACTCAAACAGAGCATCCACAAACATGCTTTTCTCTTGCAAAAAGGGCCATCTAAGCCAAAACCAAGGTCAACTAGAACCTTCCTAAACAAAAACTGAGCTAAAGACAAACCTAAAACAAGCCAAGGGAGAAAGCTAATGGTGAAGCAACTGACCAAAACTGATTTGACCAAAGACCCAGAGAACATGCTCGGAGCAACACCGACACAACCCGAACACTCTCAACAGAAACACTGACCTCTAAAGCTCGCCGGAGAGCCCAAATCGCACACTGGGCGAAGGCTGGTATGAAGACCAAAAGCCCGCGCACAACCAAACGAACCCCTGCTGGTGGCTAACGACGAAACAACTAGAGCCCGGCCTGTAAGAGCATCGGCAGATGGACGGCGAGAGAGCTAAGCGCTGAATACCATAGCAGGATACAACGTTGAGGAGTAAACGCAGATTGGAACGAAACTAGTCTGTACCGTCGATCCAAAGACCCGGAGCCTACAACCACCACTGCGAAATAATCTCCTGGATACCAAATGGTCAAAATTCATGGTCAAAACTCCAACAGAACCACCCTTCAAAGCAAAAGCAAAATAAAGAAAAAGGAAGAAACAGAGACGGAGGACCGACGATCGGTGCTAGGAGAGCCACCAGTCCTCAAGCAAACGGTGCAGATGAAAGTGAGGGACGAGCTAGGATTTTGCTTGGGAGAGAAAGGGGATTTTTTTATTGAAAAAAGTGACCATAAATTACTACATCTATCCATATCATATATAATTGCACAAAAATATCCATACCATACTGTTACATGCGATCAAATGCTTAAGTCATTATGCATTGTTACTTTCCATCTAATCGTTTCTCTTACCACATTTAGATCGATAAAATCCAATTTATAACCAATTTCTAACATGTAGGAAAACACATCTACATATAATCGAATTCCAAATATAAAAATAAACTTTTAATCAATTGACAAAAACTATTTTTCATTAATACCCGTGTAATCTGATGTACTCATTTTATCTTTATCATTAAAATTTCAGATTGTGTTAGATACATATAAATACATAGCATAGGTTTGTAATACATTACACATTTGTTAATAAGAGACCTTACTGCATTGCAGATTAATTTAGAACCAGATGATATCTCATAATATACGGAGGGTAATTATTACGTTATAATATAATCAAAATTATGGTACCTAGACTTATTAAGTATTACTCCCTCCGTTTCAAATTAGTTGTCGTTCTGGAGAAAAATTTTCGTTTCAAAATATGCGTCATTTTAGGTTTTCAATGCAGAAATTAAATGAATTTGACTTTTTTGACCAATAGAATAATTGCAGGAGTTTTTTCTATTGGTTGATTTAGAATATTTAATAGTGTTTTTATAGAAAATAGAGATTTCTTAATTTGTGTGCAAAACTCTAAAACGACAAATAATTCGAAACAAAGGGAGTATTATATAAAATTTTTAATAATAATTATGAGATTTGTCAATAAATATAAACTTATGACATATGTTAGAAATATATAATTATACAATATATAACGTAATAACATATATTATTATTTATTTTGTAGACTTATATATATATATATATATATATATATATATTTATTTTTGAAAGTATATGTTAGATCGAATTATTAATTTATGACAACTAAAATTTAATTATTTGCAAGACGATATGCTTCATGTTCGTTATTCTTGGTTGTTGTAGCACTCGAAAACCTGTGGAAGATGAGCGTAATAGTTCAAAGGCACTCATCTCCGACGCGAAGGCTAGCCAATATGACGGTTGTTGAATCATACTCTGCAACTCTGTTGAATCTGTTATGAAAACAATACATTGTCTCCCCTTGTCTAATATACATCGCATTGCCCATAAAAGGGTTAAGAGCTCAATATGTAGAGCTGAAATCCCCCACAGAGTACTTCACATACCTAGAATATTTGTAGATCCATCTCCTAATTTTAAAATCCAGCCAAGGTCGATGATCGTGGATTTTTTCTTCCATGAGTCGTCAATGTAACAGACAATTTGACCTGCCGTGCATGATGATTGATCCGCATGGAGTATCATGGGTGAATGGTTGTTTGAGACATCCCTTAAAATTAGTTGTTCTCCACTCTGTAGCTTCCTTAGTAGTTAGGTCTAACAAATCTCTGGGATCCCAATTATGTTGCATTCCTTGCTTTCCAGATATACCATAGAATACAAGGAAAGATTCATAACAAGTTTTTTCTATGTATCAATCCCCGTTATACATGCATGTCATTGTAGTATAGATGGGTTGTCAATCCAAATGGGTGTGATGCTAACAGACTAGATGCAATGGATACTACTAACTCAAGCAAATATGAAAATGGGGGTTTACTAATAAGTCCTAGGTAAAGAGAACATGCTGGAAACTAAAACAGAAACAAAGGTAAGCATGCATAAGTAAAAGGTAGATGGCAAGTGAAACAAAAACAGAAGGATTAAAATAAGTAGAAGATGCAATCAAAGGAATGGTCCCTAAGGATGGGGGTAATTGGGTAGTGCTCCTCATGAAACTCACTAAGTATCTAACATACCTCAAACAAGAGCTATCCCTAGACGATAGAT
>OVAV01002249.1:0-11520 GCA_900406375.1 Iberis amara
ATAGAGCCATTGGTTTGCTACGGTAAGCCCCGTCCAACATTCTGTACTATAGCATAATAGATATAATCGAAGTTGAATTTCTGCTATGATAGAACTGCCAGTGCTAAGGTATGAAATTCGATTGAATTATTGTAGAGAAAAACAAAACGATGTAGATAATAAGTTTCGTAACATAAATAATCTTGTAGCTATCTTAAATAGAAAAGACGAAGTCCTACCATTTCCGTTCAAGGAAAGCTTAAGTATTTCTCCTATGATTAGTTTTGCTCTCAACGTATGTTATCTACTGTAATTTGGGCATAGGCCCAATTAGTTTGCCACTATAGTTCCTGGACCTGTATTCCACTACTAACCTCGCACATTGTCACACTTCCCTTCTATGCACTTCAATTAAACATAAATTTTTGTTTCATTTGAACGATTTTGTCAGTTGCATATTATTATTGATCAGTATCCAATGATTCTTGATGATCACTTATCAGGTACCGAGTTGAAGTCATCGTCAACGATGGTTGTGATACTACCACCTCTGTTATTTTCGATTCAGTTGGCGAGACATTGTTCAAAACCACCGCAGTTGACCTCGCATCGAGAAGTGTAAATTCTTAAATCATTTTTTCATAAATTTACACATAAATCTATACAAGTAGCAAACAAACCACCCATTTCATTCACCAGGATGTAAGTGACGATGACGACTGCGAAAATATACTCCCTCAAACCATCGCAGACTTAGTTGGGAAAAGTTTTGCATTTCATATAAAAGTAGCCAACTACAACTTCACTGCTAGACACCAAAGTTTCTCCGTCAACGAAATAGCAATTGTTCCCCTAAATGAACCCAAAAAGGTTAGTACACTTGTGTGATGCTTCATATCGAACAATATATTAATGTCCTCCATAATTGAAACCGTCAATTTTATAGAGGACGAAGAGATGCGAATCCAGTATAGAAAAGAGCCCGAGTCTTCCCGTCACTACACCAATCAACAAAAAAAATGTCTAAGAAACATGTCCCTGAAGTCCAAGAAATTAAGAAACCATGTACTAGCAGGTGAGACTACTACAATGTATTATATATATATTGCTCGACATACCTTACTAACCTCTTCAGTTCTCCATTTACGTCAGGAAAAATAAATCTCAAGTTGTCATCGAAGAAGAGGATGGATCTAAAGACTTAGAAGATGACATGTAGATTGGCTAGCTAATCACATTTGACGGCCCAAAAACAAGTGTAGATACCACATAATCAACTCAACTTTAATACCACAATTACCAATCGAAGCCATAATCTTCTATTTCAAAATAGTGTTGGATTCTTTACAATGAAAAATACTAAAAAAAACCCGTGCAACGCGCGGACCGAGATCTAGTAGGGTATATAAAAGAGTTGATGACCCAAAAAAAAAAAAAAAATTCGATCTTCTTCTTCTTATTTTTCTTCGTCCCTACAGTTCACCAAAAAGATAGTAATTTTCTTCGGAGGCCTTTAATTTTGGCCCAATTAACAATGTAGGTATAGAGAAGAGTTGATGACTNAAAAAAGGGAAAAAAAAAAAAAAAAAAAAAAAAAAAAAAGAGTCGATCTTCTTCTTCTTATTTTTCTTTGTCCCAAACTCGTTCAATCTCTCTCTCACTCTCTTTCTTTCTTACTTTCTCCGATGAGTAGTCGACCGGCCAAAAGGCCCAGAACCACCAATCATTCCGTCGTGAAAATCTGGGAAAGGGAGTTGGGTCAATTGCCCAATCGGAATTTCTCCAACCGCTTCTCAGCATCCGAGGTCTCTTCCCCTTCTTATTGGTTTCAACTGATAATCATTTAGCTAAGGTTTGGTCATTGACTGTCTTTAGCAGGATCTAATACAGCGTCTTGGGTTCCATAAGAAGCTGGAAAGCCACAAGGGTTGCGTTAACACAATTAGCTTCAATGCAGATGGAGATATCCTCCTTTCAGGTTCTGATGACAGGCAACTTATCCTTTGGAATTTGAAGGACACTGCCTCTCTCAAACTCTCTTTCGATTCTGGCCATTCCAACAATATTTTCCAAGCCCAGTTTATGCCTTTCTCTGACGATCGTACCATAGTCACATCTGCTGCTGATGGACAGGTTCTCATCTTCTTCAGTTCATCTTCTTCATCTTCATAATACAATCTAATCTAATCTAATGAATGATGTTGAATTTCTCAGGTCCGTTATTCCAAAATTATGGAGTCTGGACAAGTAGAGACTAGTATGTTGGGTAAACATCAAGGACAGGTCCACAAATTGGCTATTGAGCCTGGATCTCCATTCTCATTCTATACTTGTGGTGAGGATGGTGTTGTCAAGCATGTAAGTTATTCGTCCATTTTGAGTTTGCTTTTTTTAAGAACCTAGACTCTGCCTAGCCTACTATAAGTAACAACATACATGATTTGATCATTTTTTCAGTTTGATCTTAGAACTCGAGTGGCTACAAATCTTTTCACTTGTAAGGAAGCAAAGTTCAATTTAAATGTCTACTTGAATGCAATTGCAGTTGATCCTAGGAACCCTGGTATTTTTGCGGTAGCTGGAATGGATGAGTATGCTCGTGTCTATGACATTCGGAGCTATCGCTCTGAGGGTTGGTATAATTATGCCCAACCCGTTGACCACTTTTGTCCTTCCCATTTGATCGGAAGCGACCATGTTGGTATAACAGGTCTTGCTTTCTCTGATCAAAGTGAGCTCCTTGCTTCTTATAGTGACGACTTCATCTATCTTTTCACCCCTGATATGGGGCTCGGTCCAAATCAGTCTTCTTCTTCAAGTAAGACTGCACAGCCACAGCCACAGGTATATAAAGAGCACAAGAATCGTGAAACAATCAAAGGTGTCAACTTTTTTGGACCAAAGTGTGAGTATGTGGTTAGTGGCTCTGACTGTGGCCGAATATTCATCTGGAGGAAGAAAGACGGAGAGCTTCTCAGGGCCATGGAAGCAGATACACATACTGTCAACTGTGTAGAGTTTCATCCTCACATGCCGCTAATGTGTAGTAGTGGAATTGACACTGACATCAAGATATGGATTCCTGGAGGGACTGAGAAACTCAATTTGCTGGGAACTGCACAACAGGATTCGGTTTCTGGTAACCTTCATTGGTTAATGTTTAGTGATGAAGAGGAAGATGAAGATGATAATCCACTCGGTTTTTCTTTGGAAGATGATGATTCTGATGATGATGATGAGAGTTCAGATGAGGATGATAGTGAAGAAGAGGATGGTGATGTATGATAATCGATCGATTACAGTACACATAGGTTATATTTTAGTTAGATATGTATGTATGTGGAAGCTTTTTAATCCACTTCACTGATTGCCCAAAGGTTTATCTTACATTTGAAATTTCTTGGTGATATAAGATTTATGTTATCCAAATTCTGAATGATTTTTTTTGGGTTTAATTCCGTTAATGATGGAATGGGCTCAAATGAGAAAACATAATCTAAAAGGCCTTATATATTAAAAACCGAAGGGCGAGTGTGAATACACTAAGAGCCCAAAAAGGCCCATAGATTACTGAAGGGTAGCAACCTTTGGATGGCTTCCTCTTCATCGTCTCAGTTTCATTTGAGGAGATGGTGGTTTCTCCGGGGCTTCTCACAAATGTCTCAGGTCGGTCGGTTTCTACACTTGATCACTCGCTTGCTTCTTATTTTGATCTTAAACTTTTTTTTTTTTTTGATTCATAGGCTTAATCCGATTGGGTCATCCCGTGTTGAGACCCAGTGGCCTCAAGTTTTCTGTGGAATCGGTAATTTTACCTTTGTTTCTAATGGCCGGTAGCTTTGCCATAACCCGTTTGTTTATGTTAATGTTTTCCATGGGGTTTGTAGAATCGGGTTAGCTATAAGCATGTCGTTGGATTTTGCACTGCAACTCCTCAAAGTCCCAGCTTCCATGACGAACTACCCAAAGACCCCTTTTGGTTCCGGTATACAAAATCAATCTTTCATCTTATTCTGTATGGCTGTTCATCTTTTTATGTTTTTTTGTTGTTGAAAGGAGCTCAAGATCTTTCTTCTCCTTTATGGCTGAGCAACCGAGCCAACTGAAATACATAGAGTGGCCAAGTTTTACAACCACGGTCTGTCTGTGCTCTTTGATGGTTACGTCACATATTTTAAGAAAGAGCAAATGTAACTTTGTTTAATGTTTTTTTGGGCACAGCTCAAGACTGCCACACTGAGTCTCCTTCTTGTAGCCGTTTTCATTGTTGCGCTATCATCGGTGGACTCTGCTCTTTGTTACATATTGGCTTTGATCTTGAGGAAAGCTCCATGAGTTTTAATGTTGATGTAGAAAGAGTGTAATGCATCAAAGTCTTTTTCTTTGTATTTGGTTCCAACTTACAAGATGATTGATTAATAACACTTCAAACTGTCTTCTAAGAACAAACATATGTATATTCCACCCAAAAAAACGAGACTGAATCAATAAAACTAAGAGAGCTACTTGAGAACAACTGCAGCATTGCGTATGGAGAGATACTGCTGAACTTGGACGGTGGAGAGTGATCTTACAGTCTTGAAAACCTCTGCATTTGCATACCTCAGATTTGTTCTTGGGTCCACATACGGTGCCTGACCAGAATGCCAATTGATCATCAGCACTTAACTTAAATTGATCTCAGATAGATAGTCAATTTCATAAGCTTTGCGTACCTCGTATCCAGTTATATCGCAAATTCTCTTGCGTGGTTGAGTGGATGGAGGCGACTCGATGTTAATATCTGCCCCCCACCCCACACAAATCAAAGAATGTTACAATTTCAATCACAAGAGCGGATTGCTAAGAATCTGAATCAGACTTACAATTGGGTTCATCGGCATGGAAATTCTCAGCTTGAAGAATCTGCTTGAGGTGTTTCCACCTTCCTCGAGATTGACCCTTTGGGTACTTTTCAAAAGACTGTATCTTCTTAAAGCTCAAATGCATCGGAAGCACCACCATATCCTCTGACTCCCCCTCCATCTCCAAAACGGAACCCTATTACTTACTATTAGGATGACGAAACCTTCCTTATACTCTGTCGTTTTAAGCGAACCGGCTCCGGTTCAATGCTAAAATTAAAATTCAGCATTTACAATATAACTAACTGTAACATTGGAAGCCGAATTGAATTGAGTCTCTAGATCTATAATCCTCCTCTTTCACCTGGAGATTGCATCAAGAGAAGATTATCGGAAGGAAGTTGATCGGAATTAGATCTGGGCTTTCAATTTCTCTATCATGTTGGTATGTGCTCTAGAAATTGTGTGTATGTGATGAGATAGCAGCTATGGTGAGTGATTTTAAACCATCACTTTCTGTGCGGTTGAGCCGCCGGGGAGAAAGGAGCAATCATCCACAATCTAAAGGTCAGCCTTTGGGCTTTCTCGATTCTGTAATTCTGTATATATATTTGTTTCAATTGTTCTTGGTCTCAAATGGTACACAGATGGCTTCTTCTCTCCCAATAGACTACATACTGACTACACTATGAAAACAATTTGGAAGGCTGGATTCCTTCGGTTGCTTCTTGTTGGAGGCATTGTGTGGATGTTACTCATTCTTGTTGCGCTGCTCTTTCATGTTTGGTCATGTCAATCTTCACTTTCATTCTTCTCAGGTATTCTCCAATCATTCATTCATTCATTCATTTTATGCTCATGTCTACATACTGATGATGTACGAATTGGGTTATTCACTTGCAGCTATATGCAACAAAGAAGGCAGGCTGTATGTAATGTTAGACACAATTGGATTTGTACCAAAACAGCAACACAGTAAGATTTATTGGTCAATCTGTTTAGCTTCTCCCTATTCTAGATTGATGCATAATTACTGTCCTTTTGATCTTTTTGTAGGATGCCCTATTCCTGTAGCCTATGACCCTGATAAGGTGCTCCTTCCAAGTGGAAAAACCGCAGATACAATAGTCACAAACCTCACCTACATAACAGAGGATGAATCCTCTAAGTCTCAGTTTCCTCTATTTGGCGGCAACATAAGTTGGTCTCAGCGAGAAGATAGTTTTAAACTGAAACCTGAGATGAAGGTCCATTGCGGATTCATGCCAGGTGGTGGGGCAGAAATGTCATCTTCGGATAAGGAATACATAAAGAAATGTAGATTTGTGGTTGCGACAGGGATCTTCGATGCATATGATGAACCACACCAGCCATCAAACATAAGCGAGCGTTCCAAGAAACTCTTCTGTTTCTTAATGGTGGTAGATGAGGTCTCTCTAGATTTCTTAAGAAAAAACACTACCGTCAGGGAAGATGTTGAAGGAGGCAAATGGGCAGGCATTTGGCGTCTGATTCTACTGAAACCTCCTCCATATGATGAACCTAGGAGGAATGGTAAAGTCCCCAAAATCTTAACTCACAGGTTATTCCCTGAAGCACAGTACAGCATTTGGATTGATGGGAAAATGGAGCTTATTGTTGATCCCTTGCTTATTTTGGAAAGGTACAAACAAATACATTGGTTTATCGAATTTTAAACAAAGTAGCAAATAGTTATAAGACTAAATGAATCAAGTTATATACTTTTCATTAAGAAATACTAAGATAGTGCTAAAAGCTGCATCTGTCTTTCAGGTATTTGTGGCGTGGGAAACATACCTTTGCCATTGCTCAACACAAACATCACCGAAACATATATGAGGAAGCTGATGCATGTAAGAGGAGAAAGCGATATGCTCGACCTCTGGTTGATCTTCACATGAAAATTTATCGATTCGAGGGATTGGAACCATGGAGCATCAAGAAGAGCACTGTTAGTGGTAAATGCCATAACAAAACATCAATGTTACCACGCCCCTTGATAATAATACTTAAGGCTCTTGTATTGCATGACACAGATGTTCCAGAGGGGGCGGTGATAATAAGAGAGCACACTGCTATGAACAATCTGTTCAGCTGCCTGTGGTTCAACGAGGTACACTTGTTAACGCCGAGGGACCAGCTAAGCTTTGGGTACGTATTGTACAGACTAAAAGGAGCCTTCAAGCTGTTCATGTTCCAGAACTGTGAGTACAATTCACTTTTTGAACTGCACCCTCACATCAGAGAGCATTCCTCGAAGATCGAGTGGGTCAAGAGTCTGAAGGAACTCAAAGGGAAAGGAGAGAGTTTGAGGGAGAGTCGAGGTGGGTTTGGGCTGTGGAGGCCTTATCCTGGGGATCTTGATTCCGTTGAGCTGCCAAAAGTTGTAAGAAGTTCTAAAGCTGGTTGAGGCAGACAAACATTATACACTAGTCTTTGCTTTTGTTTGATGGGTGTTATCTGCGGGTATACAGGATTAGATTCCAAGTTTTCCAATTTAGACACACTTCTTTTAGATCAACATTGTAGAAAATAGCTGCATTAACATTGATGATCGGGCATGGCTCAAGGGGTTTATTACAATAAGACAAAGGCACAGGCACATGTGAAGAGTAATTTGTTACGGAAAAAACGAACAAGAAAGGAAAATCTTATAATAAATCAAATCACACATGAAAAAGAATGATCTGTTTGCTCAGTTTCAAAACAATTTAGGGTTGGGAACAAACACCATTTTATTGAGACGGGCAACACAGAGGTGCTAACCAAAGAAAGATGCATTTTTGGACAAATCACACCAAGGCTGTTATTCAGTTGGTGCTGTCGCGGCTGTAAAACTGATCAAGGGTTTTCGCTGGTATCCTGTGAAGCAACTCACGGGGGAAAATTCGCAGAAGTGTCCATGCCAAGTCAAGTGACTGGAAGATATTTCGGGTATCATAAGCTCCCTGAGCCACAAACTTCCTCTCGAATTTGTCTAAGAACTCAAGATATAGCTGTTTTGCATCACACAGAAAAAAAGTGTTAAGAGAGACTGAATGCATTTAGACTGTTGTAAAAAGAATATTAGAAGAAAGACCAGATCCTCTGAAGAAAGAGCTTCTTCTCCAACCACGGCTTTCATGGCCTGCACATCCTTTCCAATTGCATAATTGGCATACAACTGAAATCACAATGGTAAGCTCATCTACAATGGTGGTAATAGTGCACATACAAAACATATATATTCTTACTTGATTAGAAACATCAGAATGGTCCTTGCGAGTCATACCCTCCCCAATGGCACTCTGTAACACAAGTCACTTTTACTTTAGCAAGCGATCACTTGGCTTCATCTACTATTTTCAAATGCCACACTTACCTTCATCAGACGAGACAAAGATGGCAGGACATTGATCGGAGGGTATATCTATGTAACATAAAAAAGTTGGTGTTTTAGGACATTCATATCTTCAAAACAATCATCTTACATATATTCAAAAACTAAAGTGAAACAACTTCAAATTACAGCCTTTTCGCCTATTAGAGAAAATGCACAACATAATGTTTCTAGCAGACTTCCCACTAATCCAAGCGATTGCATAGCTTGATTGGTTTGATCGGAGGATAGATATACCCTCCGATCACATAGAATGCCACTACTTGCAACATGCCAAATTCTATTGTATATGCATAGGAACTGGTCACTATAAAAAGAGCAACTTCTATCAGTTTTAGTCTTTAGCTTGCGCATACATAGTTTTACAGTTATGACCAAGCTGTTTCAATTTTTCCAAGAATTTTCTCTTTATTCACATAAATGGGGTTTGTCAAAGGTACAGATGTTTCTCTGAAAAGTTCAAATTCATATTGTAGTCTTACCAAAAGAGTTATATATAAAACTTTGGAACAACTGTCTTCTGCAAGATTGTACCTGTCTATTGTGAAGCTGCCTGTCAATATAGATTTGACCCTCTGTTATGTATCCTGTCAAATCTGGTGTGGGATGCGTAATATCTACACATACAAGGAAAAAACGAAATTCAAAATCTCAAACAGATATTCACTCACACCTTTTATATAGAACCAACATATATTCCTCAGCAAGAAGGCTAAATGAACAGATTTGCTATCATAAGTCCACACTCATTCACCCAGAATGTTAGAACCCCACACATCTAGATCAAGATGGAGGCTATGGCATCGGCCAGCCGCTTAATTAAGCATGGTTTGTCTATTCATCTAAGCCGGATTCCTAAATTTACTTTAGGTGACCTCGTCCAAGTTTTACTATCACCTATTTTATTGATCACACCAAACAGAAAAGGTTCAAAATCAAAGGTAATAATGCAACACCTACAAACAGAGAAGCTACAAAGAATAATTGTAAAGCGAGTTCATGACAATACCATCGTTTGGCATAGTTAAAATGGGAATTTGAGTAATGGAGCCTTTCCTCCCCTCAATTCGACCTGCTCTCTCGTATATGGTAGCCAAGTCGGTGTACATGTAACCTGGGTAACCACGCCTTCCAGGCACTTCTTCACGGGCAGCAGAGACCTAAGTGTTAAACACTCTGTCAGGCTTCCTATGATCTCAAAGTACTTAGATTTTGATTATCACCTCACGAAGAGCATCAGCGTAGGAACTCATATCTGTGAGAATAACAAGAACATGCTTTCCACATTCATATGCTAAGTACTCAGCCGTCGTGAGAGCAATACGAGGAGTGATGATACGCTCAATAGTGGGGTCGTTTGCCTGTACGGAAAACAGAAAGAGAAATCTTCAGAAAGAAACATCCCAACTAATATAAGCTGTCCATACTGTAACTATGAGACTTGCCAAGTTAAGGAAAAGTGTCACCCTCTCCATGGACCCATTCTCCTCGAAATCACGTTTAAAAAATTGTGCAGTCTCCATGTTCACACCCATTGCTGCGAACACAATGGCAAAGTTATCATCCTCCTGGTGCTGCAAATTCACATAGATGGACCGGTGTGAGATTGTATTCTTTTTCATACTGAAAATATGGCATTACAAAACTACCATATTCACTGTAGTGTTTCTAAATCAAACAGAACACTGCAGTCCTCTCGTTAAAAGAGAGAGTGAAGAAAGAAAATCCTTGCTTAACCCCATTACATATATGTGATGGGTATGTCCATGCTATAATTGTGATACCTCAAGAAGATTATCGGACTTCTCTAAACGCTTAACCAAACCAGCCTGACGGCAAATCTGAGCAGCGATTTCATTATGAGGGAGACCTGCAGCAGAAAAGAGGGGAATCTTCTGTCCTCTGGCAATAGAGTTCATGACATCAATGGTGGATATCCCCGTCTGAATCATCTCTTCAGGATAGGTTCTCTCACTGGGATTGATAGAACTTCCTGGAGAAACAAAGTCAGAAATCATATACCAATATGTTTGTGACATTTAAACTTACNGACTTACCAGAAATATCCAAGTAGGCCTCTGGCAATATAGGTGGACCATTGTCAATGGGCTTCCCTGAACCATTGAAGATGCGACCAAGCATATCCAAAGAAACAGGAGTTTTCAAAACCTACAAAAAAGCGTATTAGCTAAAAGTAAGCCAGCCACTAGGCTATGGGAAAGTAAAATCTAAGTAGTTTAACATACCTCTCCTGTAAATTGCACAGTAGTGTATTTGTTGTCAATTCCAGATGTTCCCTCAAAGACCTGGTAAAGCAAGCCAAAGGAAGTAAACACTAACACTAGGCTAATGAATGAAGTGAAGAGAGTAGTGACAATTGAGAAACCTGAACAACAGCTTTCTCCCCATCAACTTCTAGAACTTGACCACGACGTGTAGTTCCATCCCCAAGACGTATATTGACAATTTCTTGGTATTTAGGTCCCTAAAGCCAATATCCAAAAGCATCATCAGGATTGAGGAAATCTAGGGGAAACACCAAACTCTGTATAATAAGTATATAGTTAGTTATACCTTGACTTTTTCGAGGATGACAAGAGGTCCTGCAACACCAGAGACAGTTCTATACTCTGCAACAAAGAAAATGCATCAAAGAAGATGATGATTGACCCTAATTGACATTGTTAATATTATTATTAACCAATCGTCTTGTCTTACCCATGCCAATCTCCAAGGTAGCCTCCATTACAGCAGCAGCAGCCATTTTCTATTTTGAGTAAACAATTAAGATATCAGCAAATGAGATCCAGGTGAAGTTCCGATCCAAATAAGACAAAGAGTAAATCTAACGACGTAATTGGCATTGTACCTGTGAATCCAAAGAGAAGAACTGTGGAGGAAGGAGAAGAGAGCGATGGATCTAATCTAATAAATCTAATCTATATCTAAGTCTATGATGGACTATTATTCAGGCCCAACCAAATTAGCCTCATTTACAATCATTTAACGTTAGACTAAATCAAATCCTAATAAATAACTCCTTCTTTGTCCAAATCAAATTGCTATTTTATCCCAAGGTTATTTGAAACCAGAAAATATATTGAACTATATGATCTCACGCTATGCGCAGAAATATATGTTATAAAATATAATTTTAAAATTATAGTAGTATAATTTAAATTTTACATATCAAAAATATATAATTATATAATATAAAACATAATAAATATATATTATTTATTTTGTAAACTGAACCATTTAAAATATAATATATATAGATAATTAAAAATATATGTT
>OVAV01002250.1:0-11519 GCA_900406375.1 Iberis amara
GAATGAACATCGATGATGGCCGTGTCGTGAGAAACTTCATCGTTCAAACACTTCGGTAAATTCTTTAGCTTTCTCAGCTCATAGTAACCTGGTTTTATATCACTTATGCTTATTTGTTGGGATGAATGATTTGTAGGGGAGTTATTGACTATTCAGAAGCCAAAGANTTTTTTTATTAGATTTGATATTTCGGGAACTGGCGCTACACTGATCCATCATTTGTTAGGCTCGACACATTCGGAACATGGTCATATGAAGAATAGAAGAAATCACAGAAAAAACAAGTAATAGCACTATCTAATTATGAAGCTTCTCAGCTTATATATTGTGGGTTGCATTGTGATTCTTTTTGGTTTTATTTTTATTTCTGTTGCATGTTAGATTTTTTAAAGAAGTTGAATTTGTCTTTTAATATCTTATCTAAGCGTACCTTAAAATGCACAATCATCACATGCCAAATGTATTATCTTATAAATTTAAGCATAAACGTAACTCTTTTTTTTGTATTAGATAATAGGGAAGTTAGTTGAATTTTTAGAAACAAATAATTTAACCGGATATATTGAGCCTTTAATATCTTTATAATAAACCCGAGTTCATGAATACGACCCAATTAGAGATGAGTTTTATTATTAAATTTTATCTAAAAATATATTTAAATATTGTTTTCTGAGTTACATAAATAAACATGATTTCACGGGTTCATATCAACCAGATATAAGTTTTAGTAATTAAAATATAAATTACACTAAATATATTTTAAATTATAATTTCATAAATATAGTTCGTTCCCTTATGAAATTTTTTTGATTATATATATATACTACCATAAATCGTAATAAACTTAATTATGTCTCTAGAATTTTTCTGTACAATTTTTTAAAATATAATTAGTTGCCTAAATAATCGATTAGTATATCTTGAAGTATAAAATATAATCTAATTTCAACTCAAACATTAATTCAAATCTCATGGGCCTTATTTTNNNCCATATTTAAATTAACTATATTCAATCAATATATAAAATAAAATCTACAATATATTATATTATTTTATTCATAAATTTAAATATAAAAAGTTATCTAGATATATAACTAAATTCAGAATATATAAATAACTATGAAATATATTTTATACTTACATTTACTGAGATAAGGATAAATTTAATTAAAACAAAGTTAGTATATAATTTTAAATCAAATTACCAATTCTATTAACAAAATTCTTAAAATTATTTTATGTCGTTTGACGAGTTAAATGTGCTTATAAATCTTTACATTGGTGGGTTATGATTGTTACTTTTAAAACCATGACATCTACAATTTTAAATGTCTCTTTTACTCTCTTATTCAATTTTAAATTTCTTTATGTAGCTTTATATTTATAAATATTTTAAGGTATTTTTTATTTTTTATTTTTGAAATAAAAGTAAATAAATATTTTGAGTAAGAAGAGTGTTTAAAATATCATTGTTTTCACGGGTCGAATACAATAATATTTTAGTATTTATGTCGTNTTTGCAAGAATTATTGTTTTAGAATCAATGTTATCACATGTCAAAATAATAATATTATATATGTTGTGGGACATTTATGAAATTATAAAATTAGTCATATGAAAACGTTTGACCATACACATATTACATCATTCAAGAAACCAGAATATACATTTTAAATAGCCGAACTATGTAGTAAATTTACTTACTTTAGCTATTTTAATACACATATAACATCATATAAAAAATAATTGAAAACAAACACATAAGCAAACATTAACAAAGTTTTTAAAACATTAAAACAATTTTACCCCGCGTATAGCGCAGGTTAGTACCTAGTATTATGTCAAATATGCTCAAAATTGCGAACTTAAATTAATTTTCAAATCTCTTTAAATTTATGCACACATATCTAAATCTCATTATTTCGCCCCACCTCATTGTTGGATTAAAGAAAATTATGTATTATTTCCCCTACCAAAATTTTGTGTTATATTAATGCACAAACTGTTGTTTCTTTTTCTCCATTGTCTTTGTACGCGAAAAATTCCAAAAATTCACTAAACTGCTTCCTAAAATAGTCTGCCATAGATTTCGAAGAACCCTTGACAATCTAATACCTTTCGTTAAAGAAAAATTGTAACTCGGTTAAATTGAAATGTAACTGATATTAAATCTATGTTCATAAAACAAAAGATTCACTAATCAAAAGTAAGAATACATAATCAAGAAAATACCCAAAGCATCTATGAGAAAATCACACAAAAACAAAAAATAAAACTAAGAGAGAAAAGCTAACAAATTGTTTTGATCAATAATGATCTCTAATATTCTTCTTCCCTTATATTATAAAAAATCTCATGATTCTCACTTAATCTCAGTTCTTTTTTTTTTGATAAAATTAATCTCAGTTCTTTCATCTTTCTTTCATCTTAACCATTCATTTCTTCACATCTCCACTCTACACATGTCCCTTTTTATTTCCTAAATCATAAAACACACATACAAAAATCACTAGCCACAAACCTTTTGGCGTTTTATCTAACTTTATATATAGTATACATTTGATGTTGGATGTCTCTTGGATTTTTTGAATATAAGAAGTTCAATCTCTATGAGCCTTTTTTTTTTTGTCGTAATGTAATATTGTATTGCAACAAAAAAAAAACCTTTACAAAGATGTTTATGTGGTTTTCTGAGATTTTTAAAAAGAAACAGATTTAAAAAAAAACAAAAACAAATCTGGAAAGTAAAACGAGAAGTTAGCTAGTGTAGCTGAACCAGAGTTGAAGTAAGTCAAGGTATCGTCCTCTTTTGAGCAGTCGTATGACTATGAGTTTGTTGCGGATGGATTTGTCAATGAGCGATATTAGATAAGCTGATGAAGAAGAGGGTTGGCCATGGCGTCGATGATTGCGCTCCATCCATAGATGATGTAAAGAGCTCTAATATAGCAGGCGGGACAAAATCAGCTGCTTTGTTGGTGAGGTTGCGACGCCGGGCTTCTCAAGCTAACGGTGCACTCCAAGCAAACGTCCCTTCATCGCTCTCGGAGGTCGTTGGGTTCTATTTCGCCTTTTGCTCAGATGTGGCGACTAGCCTCTTTCACTGTCATTCTCTGTCAGTCCACTGGTGCGGCCTAATCCGGTGGTGAAGGTTTATTTCGGTTGGTGGAGTTTCGGTTCTGTCTTGTCTGGTATGAGCTACATCTTTCTTGGTTGTGTTTTTTGGTGGCTTCGGGTATGGTTTTGGTCTAAGGCTCTAGTTGTTGGGTGATTGTTAAGCTAGTTGATGGCCTTTTTCCTTAGACTTTGTGTTAGTGAATTTGGTTCTTCGGCTGTATAGTTGCTCGCCTCCGTTTTGAGAGCCTCTCATAGCCGCTCTCCTTTGTCAGCCTCCTATAATTTTTCTTTTGGGCTTTTTTGCAGTTCTGGTATCTATCCAGTCTAAGTTCCTATCGGTCGTCGGTTTTGACCTTTACTTGGTCCTGGTCTCGGTTTCGACATATGGATGGCTTTCGTTATACAGGAGTGAAACCTGATGTAAAACTTCATCTCTGTCAACCGATTTCGCTCCATTGGACAGGTTTTCTGCGTTTTAGCTATTGGTTACCGGAAATTTAATCTATATGCTATTTTGGTTTATTGGTTATGTTTGTTTCTCTGGTGGATTAGCGTTTTATGTGTTTTTGTTGTATTTTATCTAGTGGTTTTGGAGGCATTGTTTGTCATGTCCGGCTTATGGCTTGGTAAAAGTGTTCCACTTGTTGTCAGGTGGTGTTGTATTATGGCTTTCTCTTGTGGTTATGCTTTTTGGCAAGCAATTTTGTTGCGAATACGAGTGTCTGTATTCCAATTTCTATGATGAAATAAAAATAACAAGAATCGCTCACTGACATGATGTGACATTTTAGTCTCTAGATCAATGCTTAGCCTCACATTGACAACCATCTTTATTAATTTGTCATCAGATGAAAGATCAAGTTAACTATTCATAATTGTGAAAATATTTTCTTTATAAAAGTTTAGGTTAAGTGAATCCGATCTCTTATGATCCAAAAGTACAAAAAATTAATTAGTGTGATCTTGAAACATTTTATTGTTATATTTTTATATTTTTAGATTTAAATAAATGATACTCAAATGGTATGAATCCATTTATACATTTTCACCGTGTTGAATAATAAGTAGAAAAAATGGGTTCATATTTCGTTTTAAACTTTTTTGCATATTTTTATTTATTAATTGTTTTTGTTGCAAATAAAGTTGAACCATTATATTATAACTTAATTCAACACCAATAGAAGAAAAAAATGTTTCCACATAAAATGTCCAATTCATGGAAGATGAAGCAGTCACATGTTAGGAAATATTGGATGCAAAAAATAATTTCATAATTGATTTGTATTGTCTCTCTTATATACTGCAACTAATAATATAATTTAACCACATATACAAGTTTCTTCATGCTCTCCTACTAAATTGCTACACATAAACACATACTAAAAAACGTGTTAATATGCTCAATTTCTTATCTATTTACAAGAATTATAAATCATCTGTGTCTCTTAGACTCAGAATCTGGTCTATCATCAGCTTCTTCAGTACTCCGGTCAAGCCCAAAACACTTTAAAAATACAGAACCAACAAGTTGAAAAAAATTACAAGGATGATGCAAATAATTAAGACTAGATACTTTCTCTTCCTCTTCTCTTTTTATGCTTTGAGAACTTCTTATCTGTGACAACAAAAACTATCATATATGGAGAGCATATAATCAACAGATCAAACACCAATGTGTGTAAAGATGAATCCAAGAAATGGGTTTAACATAAAGTATTAGCAGAGCCGGAGCTGAGATTTTCGGGGCCAATACCAAATAAAAGTATTGGTATTTAATTTTTACTGTATCAAACATTTACAAATATAATAAATATGAAACAAAAAAAATAATTTAGAAAAACTCATATTTTAACACCAATAAAATAAAAATAACAATAATTTATGGCCAACATAATATTGATTATAACCAATGTGTTCAAATCCGGCTCTGAGTATTAGTAAGATAAACAAACAGTTAAAAAAGTCAGCATCTTCACAGAGACACCACACAAAGTTTGTATAGGATTGTTTGGTTCTAACTAATCCAATTGTTTGATATGCAACTTAAACGTAAAGAGCCAAGAGAAAAAGCTAATTGTTGCTTTAAGACAAAACTAGACATCTCTTGTGAAACCAAAGGGAATCACTATACTTGGTTCGTTAACTATGAAGCTAGTATTACCAACAAAAATGGAAAGGCACAGTTCAAAGAATCAAGAACTTGACCAAGGGACTTTGGTCTAGTGGTTGAAACACTCTTTGGAGTGTTCAAGGTCACTAGTTCAAACCCCTTGGGAGGAGTGATTTATGCACTAAATAGGTATTATCAACGGCTGGCTCCGTGCACCGGGAGAGATTATGGGCCAAAGGCTTGGAACTCCCACGGTTTATCCAAAAAAAAAAAAAAAAGAATCAAGAACTTGTATAGATCAAGAGATCATAACATATACACATGTAAAAATGATTATTGAAACCAAAAATATAACCCCTTTAAGATTAACAACATTTCGCAAATTCCCTCATAATTTTGTTTTGTTCAAAATCAATCAAATGTGCTAAACAGTAAGTCAACGTAAAGCAATTACAATGAATGATTAGTTGATTTACCTGATTAGACTGTACAAGACTCGAATTGACGGAAAAACCCAATCTACGGTGGCTGATCGGAATCGAATCTCCGGGAAAAAATCGTCGAGAAAGAGATGAACCAGAAGTAGAAGGAACGGAATCAGACGATGAGAAGCTGTTATCGATTAAATCTGAGGAGTTGAATCCGAAGAGACAAATGAGAAGTAAGAGGAGAAAGAAGACGAACATTTGGATGATATATATGAGCCATGGGATAGTGTAGCTCTCTACCATCTGAAACTCGTTTTTCTCGAGGAAAGTATAAATTTAAGGGAAGAGAGATTTTGAAAATTTGTGAAAATCTGTTTGAGGAAGAAGAAGATGATGATGATCAGAGGAAGGCGAGGAGAGAGGTTAAAAAGATGAAATTTTTATGAAGATTGAAGGTCGCCGCGAGAAAATAACGGCAAAAAGCTGTTACCCACGTGTAACACGTTGATTGGTATAAAAAGTTAAAACTTGCGATCTTGATAATTTTTCTATATATATTTATATTCCCCTAATTTTATGTGATTTGTTTACAAAAAATTAATTTTAGAGCATAGCCAAATGAAATATTAGTCTAAAATTTTATAGTTTATAAGTTCGTTTCCATATTTTATAGATATGGAGACGAAATATTGATTTTAATTTTTTTTATTTTGTTTCAAATCCCTAAAATTTAGTGTCGACCTGATTAGTTTACATATTCTTTATTTTTTATAATTTGTTAAAAGTGTAATTTAAAATTTATAATATTTATGTAATAAATAGGTATATATAAATATTAAAATATGAATAGTAAATAGTGAATATTTAAATATGAATAATGAAGTGTGAATAAATTATATTAATATGCGAATTGATATTATTATCGATTAAAAGAACTCAAGTGACTAAAATTCTCTTCTCCTTTTTTCATCAACTAAAATTCTCTTAATTCTAGTGTTTAGTAGTGTTAACTTTTTAGTGTTGATTTGCTTTAATTGTTCATTGCAATTGTAGATAGACCTTAGATAAACAATTAATATTTTTAGTGGATAAGATTTTACAATTTAAATGAACACTGTCTCCACCAAATAAATAATACAATTATACAAACCCTACGACTTTATTATGAAGGTTATCTTTTGCACCACCCTCCATTATCTAATTATTGTTCTTTTCTCTATCACAAAAGCTACATAATTTTAATTTATTATATTTTAGAACAAATCCAATTCAATTAATTAAACAATACAATATAGAATACAAATAATCACAAAGGCTAACAGCTTTAAACCTTTGCATAATTTTTTATGCATAAATTTTTTTGAATTAGAAAAATATAATTTTTGAAATGATACTTAAAAAGTAGTATTAATGGTTATTTGTAAATATATTTTATACAATTAACTTTTTATAGTTAGAAAGATTTATAATTCAACATACGTCCTTCAAGACGAAGGAGGATAAGTTTTGCTGACATTTTACAAAATATGGTTCTTATACAATTAAATCAGGGTATAAACGTCTTGCTGCTCATATGGACGCGAATGCAGTTTTTGCAAATCAGTTACATGCAACAAATATCCTAAAGGAGAGGACATGGGATTTGAAAGCCCCACGTACGCTTAAGCATTTTCTGTGGCAAGTACTATCAAGAGCTTTGGCAGTCAATAATCAATTAGCAAAGCATAATCTACGGGTATAAAATAATTGCACTCGCTGTGGAGGCTCGGCAGAAACGGTCAATCATGCACTGTTTCTCTGCCCTCCAGCTTTTCAAACTTGGGTCCTATCCTTGATTCCGACCCCCCACAGGGTTTTTCCGTCATCTCACCTACTGGAAAATGTCCAATGCCTCTACTCCCATGGCAGTTCAGCCCATGGTGACCTCGCAATTAAGGAGGAGTTTCTATGGATCTTATGGTATAACTGGAAGGTGAGAAATGATAAAATTTTCAATGAAAAGGTCTGGGATCCACCAGACATTTTGTTGTTAACCTCTAAGGAGGCCTCCGATTGGACTTACGCACACTAGTATTCCTATCATTAGACAAACGTCAGAGATTAAGTGGAAGCTCTCCGGCATACCCTCACCTGATGTTATCACTGATGATAACATATGTTTGGTTGATGGATCATGGAAACATGACGCTCATATATGTGGTCTAGGGTGAAATTTCAAACATCGATCGGGAACGACCTCATTGTTGGGATCGAAGGGCCTGTTTCAAGGGAGCTATGCTTTACATGTGGAGTTGTTAAGTTGATCTGGGCTATGCAAAGGTTGCACAAATTGAATCGACCTTGTGATACGTTCTACACCGATTCAAAGGATCTTTTGGACATGATTGCGAATCCTTCGGACTAGTCGGTTTTTAGCTCAGGACTTGCGAATTACCGACAATTGTACCTGGTGGTGAATTTCAAGCACTGTTCTCGACTCTCAAATACTCAAGCAGATTTTCTAACTCGGACAATATAAAAATGAAACCAATATTTCACTTTCGTTGATTCTGGTTTACCCCTGTAGGATGTCCAGAAATGCTTCAATAGTTTTCTAATCATTTTTTTTTTTTTTTCTGGTATTTGATGAAATTTATAGTTCCAATATGGATTATGAAATTTATTGGATCTCATCACAAAAAGCCCAATATTACGGCCTTGAAATTGGCGCCATTAACGTAGATTTTAGCTCATATCACACGTGACTCCCACGTGATCTATCACACTTTACACTCTCCGATCAAAAAATATCTTCACACGGGAAGAAGCTTTGATGATCAATCCATTCAATATCCATGGCGATTCTTAGCTCTTCTTCACTCTGTTCTCTCAAGCTTTTCCGATTATCATCTCGTGAACCTTTGATCGACGCTGCATTCTCCAGGAACAGGAAAAAGCCGTCACAGTCTTGTAATCTCCGATTCCGAATGGAGGTTGTTTCGACTTCTCATTCATGTATAAGCGTCGGAGAAGATTTTCCACTAGATTATGAGCAGTGGTTACCTGTTTCCGATTCAGAAACTCGGAGAAGAGCCGGTGTTTTGCTTCACCCAACGTCGTTTCGCGGTCCTCACGGCATTGGTGATTTCGGAGATGAAGCGTTTCGGTTCATCGATTGGCTTCATTCTACTGGTTGTTCCGTTTGGCAGGTGAGGGGAGTCCATTGCGAAATTCAGCTTACTTACTTGATTCTGTAAATCTAGATTTGAACTAGGAATCGTTAATTTGTAGAGTACTTGGATTCTATTAACAGCAATGAGATATATTACTAGTGAGATTTTGTTTCATGAGTAGGTTCTTCCTTTGGTTCCACCAGATGAAGGAGGTTCTCCTTATGCAGGACAGGTTTGATTATTTTCTCCATTGATTACAAATGGATTGTTTCGTCCTCAGTTGTTGATGATTACTTGTGTTGCCTACTTCTAGGATGCAAATTGTGGGAACACTTTGTTGATTTCTTTGGATGAGCTTGTGAAGGATGGCTTGTTGATGAAAGATGAACTCCCACAACCAATGTACAAATCTTCAATAAGATTTATAAGTGGATTCAACCATATTTTTTATTTGGTCTCACATCCTAGATCTTATGTTATGCAGTGATGCTGATTGTGTGAATTATCAAACTGCCAACAAGCTAAAGAGTCCCTTGATAACTAAGGTACACAATCCTGTGGCACTTTCTCTCTACTTATTCAGTGATAATAGCCATTGATCTATTGGCTTGGGAAGTTAAGTTTGACCACTGCTTGTTCTCAGGCAGCAAAGAGGCTTATTGATGGCAATAGTGGACTGAAGAGCAAACTGCTAGATTTCCGCAAAGACCCCTCTATATCATGTGTGAGAAATATACAATTTGGAAGATTCGTTTGTTAACTATGCTGGCTTAATTTGGATAATAAATTTTCATTGATGTTGTCATGTTCACTATACATAGGTTGGCTTGAAGATGCTGCGTATTTTGCAGCAATAGACAATACTTTAGATGCATATAGTTGGTTTGAGTGGCCTGAACCACTTAAAAACCGTCATCTTGCCGCCTTGGAATCTATACATGAAAGTCAAAAGGACTTTGTAAGATCTTAGTTTAGCTAACTTCTTGAATTTTATTTCATCATAAACTAATGTTCTGTACAGCCTTATAGGTCCTCCTTCTTTTTTTTTTGTAGATAGACTTGTTCATTGCCAAACAGTTTCTGTTCCAAAGGCAGTGGCAGAAAGTTCGTGAGTATGCACAGAAGAAAGGTATCAATATAATGGGGGATATGCCCATTTATGTAGGATATCATAGTGCAGATGTTTGGGCAAATAAGAAACACTTTTTACTGGTAAATAGTGAGACAAACAATCTTATTGCTTGTACCAACAGAGTAATTTGGACTCACTTGAAGGCCAATTTCCTTTCTATCTTTATGCAGAATAAGAAAGGCTTTCCCCTTCTAGTTAGCGGCGTTCCTCCTGATCTCTTCAGTGAAACTGGTCAATTGTGGGGAAGGTTGTTGATGCCACCCATTTACTTTACATTATTGATGCAATGCTTGATTTGTGTTTTTCATTTAGATAAGTATGTGGAAGGCTACTGTTTCTTTGTAGTTATTAATCATTTCTCGTTATACAATGTTGTAAAAACAGTGTTACTGTAGCATGGTTGTTACATATTGACCTTTTTCATTCTTTGATTTGTAGTCCTCTTTATGACTGGAAAGCAATGGAGAGTGACCAATATTCTTGGTGGGTAAATCGAATACAACGTGCTCAAGACTTGTATGATGAATGCAGGATCGATCATTTCAGAGGATTTGCCGGATTTTGGGCGGTTAGTTCTGGTGAGTTAATCTTTTTACTAACTGATCATATTTGTTAGGTGCATAGTTGATTAGTATTTCATAGGTTTGATTTATTGTGATACTCTGCAGAAGCTAAGGTTGCCACAGTTGGACGATGGAAGGTGCTTTGCTTAATTCATTGATGTAAATATTATCAGTTTTAAGAAAGAAAGAACTCCAAAAGTTTTTATTGTGTAGGTAGGACCTGGAAAGTCTTTATTTGACGCTATTTCAAGAGGCGTTGGGAAGATCAAAATCATAGCAGAAGATTTGGTAAGCTCAGCTTACTCACATAAAAAGCTCAACCTAATAGGTTACTATAGTCTATAGATGTGCAATAATTTCTTGTTTGAAATGAACTTGCAAGACTTGCTGGTAGTTTTCTTAGAACATGAGATATATACCATACTACTCAGCAAAATACTTATTGAAAATCTGGCATGTTAGTTTTGCTAATGGAGGCTACACTTTGTTATAAGACAGGGAGTTATTACTAAAGATGTAGTTGAGCTGAGGAAATCAATCGGAGCACCGGGAATGGCAGTTCTTCAATTTGGTAAAATATCTAAGTTTCCTCATGTTCTTCAACTGTATTTCTCTCTACATACTTGATTCTTTGTGTAATTTAGCTTTTGGAGGTGGCTCTGATAATCCACATTTACCACACAATCATGAAGTGAACCAAGTTGTATACTCTGGAACTCACGACAATGACACTGTAAGTTCTGTTTGAGCTCTATTAACCAAAAAATAAGTCTAAGATTTTGTTCTTGTTAAACAGATCCGAGGTTGGTGGGACAATCTGGACCAAGAAGAAAAGCTTAAGGTCATTTTCACTAATCTAATACCATCAATTTGGTTGTAAGATAATCACAGGTTTTGATTTCCTCTTTGACAGGCAATGAAATACTTATCAATAGCTGAAGAAGATGATATCTCATGGTCACTTATTCAAGCTGCATTTTCTTCAATTGCACAAACCGCAATCATACCGATGCAAGA
>OVAV01002252.1:0-10701 GCA_900406375.1 Iberis amara
TTTTCAAATCTATATATAATTATTTCTCATAATTTTGATAATGTAATTTAATTATGGAACTTTTTTTGTCACCATTATGGAACTTATAACTATGATTTATAAAATTTTTTAATAATAACTAAACTTTCATTTACTTTATTAAGGAAAAAAAACTTTGATTTTAACGTCGATTAATACAGGTTATTATTTTAAAATCTAAATAGTTAACTTTTATCCGCGTATTACGCTGGTTCTAATCTAGTTATATTATAAGAGAGAAAGAAAAAATTTTGAGTGATGTTTTTTTTATTCCATCATATGAAGGTTGGATAAAGGGAAACCCCAAAATACAAGAGGTGGTACACAAGTCCTAAGCCGGCAAGCCAAGGAATGCCTCCGGAGCCACACGATGAAATACAAACATAAAACTACTAACCGCTAAACCAAAATAAAATCTAGCAAGACCAGCAAACCAATTCAGCTTGTGAATTAAAACTTCGGAAACCAACAGCAATTACGCAGGAGAACGGCCAATGGAGCAAGTACGGTTGACAGAGATGAAGCTTTGCATCATGAAACATGCCTGTATAAAGAAAGTCATCCCAATTCCAAAACCGAGACTAAGAACAAGTAAAAGTCTTTACCGTCGACCGGGAGGAACTTGAACTGGATAAAATGCCGAGACTGCGGAAGAGCCCAAAAGAGGAGATAAGAAAGGCTAGCAAGACTCCATAGAAGAAGCGACCAAACTAGAAAGCCGAAAAACGAACACCACAAAGCCTAAAGAGATTCAAGCACAACTAAACTAATCAAACCATCCCATAATTAACGCTGAGGGCATTGGTCAACATAGACGAAAACTGGGAGAACTAAGCATAACGACATGGAAGAGACCAGCGACCACCGATAACTAAAAAGGGACATTAGCTCGAGGCTACCGTTAACTAAAGAAGTCCGGCGTCGCAACCAAGACACCAACAACCACCGACAACCACCTTACCGCTACCTAGAATCTGGCTGAAAATAGGACTGCTTGAACTCCTTAGCACCAAAAGTCACAACCAACAAAACACCCCTAAACAACCAAGACAACCTAGAGGTAACAAACAACCAAAAACCATCACCACACCAGACTAGCAAACACTTCAAGCAGAACTAGATCCATGAAGCTAGAGAACCATCTCAACGATAAACAACCTCACACCAAAACCTTCCGAACCACTAAGAGCTGAACAAAAGGGAACTTATGTAGATCGACAGAAAAGCCCAGAGTACAGGCCAGGACGACCAAACGAAGCTCTTATTTGGATAGGGAGGGCACCGGAGAGGGACAACAGCTAGCATGCAAATAAAGCAGAGGAAAGGGATGACCAGGTCAGAAGAAGGAGGAGAAAGGAGCGATCTGAGCCAGTGATCACAGGGGACCGGCTTCCGCTCCTTCGCCGAGACTCTTCCCGCCTAAGACCACCAGATCTGCCTTCAATCGCCGGAAATAGAACTGAGAGAAGCCTCACCATCTCGAAACTACTACCGACAAAAAAAATATCGAAGACTAAAGCTTTAAAGGAAAGAGAAGGGGGCGGCGGTCACCGGAAAGGCACGGCGCCGCCGCCAGACTTGAAATGCGATCTAGGGTTTGGCTAGAGATAAAGTTACTTTGTCGCCTTTAGAGAAAAAATTTTGAGTGATGGTACATCGAATTGATCGAATTGATGTAAAAGTTGATATTATAATTATTTATATTATAGTTTCGCATATATTATAATCACACGTATGTTATGTTAGTAGCCATTTTATTTGACTTTCACAACAATGAAATTTTTTACTTTTCACGATTTAGATATTTTTCAAGAGTTGATCCAATTTCTTTGTATTTTTTGAAATAATCTAAAAGAGACTAAATTCTTGAAGAAATCATCTTTTATAATGTGGACCGTTAGATTAATTAATTTTGATTGTTCATTAAGGAGATGGTGACTAATATAAGAAGTAGAATTTCTTACTTGTAAATCATCCAAGAACCCAAAAAATACTCTATGAAAGGATCAAGTTCCCTTTTTAAAAGTCTTTATATCCTTAAAGGTCGAGTTGATCAGGGGACTAAGACTATTTAGCAAACCTAACGAGTGGAAGAATGTTACTAAGGTCGCACAAACTAATTCAAAGAAATAATATGAAAGGATCAATTTCTTCTATCTCGTGCCGCAGTTGTAGCAGCATTTCTTTTTGTGCCCTCTCGAGATCAACTACTCGATCGTCATCACCATTGGTGGCTTGACGGCTCCAAATGAGGTTGTGGGTGGTGCAAGAGGAGATTAATGACATGGCCTAGTAACTCCATCTCTAGAAGCTGATATAGAAGGTCCTGACGATGATGCATCAACACTTGTATCTTATAGAAGCGACGCTCTGAACGGTCGTAAGTAAGACAGCCACAATCTCTTTAATAATATTTAACAATTAAATGTTTAGAAAAATGTTTAAAATTATAAGTTTAAAAAATGAAAACTACTGAAATTTGTTGCGAAATTATGATTATTTACTAGATTCAATTTATAATTTCGGTTCCATTAAAACCAATTTTGACTGAATACTTATTTTATTTGGATCCAATTAAGTTGAGTATTTTGCGAGTTAGAAATTAATCTTAAAGCGCATATATATATAGAGGAGTTTGAAGTGAATTAGATTTCCTTCAACTTTCTAACTGGATCTTGTATTTTAAATAGTGAAAAAGTTGCATCAGATGGTATCAAAATTAAACATTATAAAGGATTCAAATCCAACACCTTTGCAAATGAAAAAAAAAAAAAAAAAATTCTCTCCTTCTACGACATGCTGTTGTTATATATATATTTTATGGTTTCCTATATATGTTGAATGATTACATATTAAAAACAAATTCATGTCAAAACAAATTCGTGTGTTTATCGTTTTTTTAAAAAAAATTTCTTCTTCCAAATTTACTTTTAATGGGCTTTTTATATTTATTCTTCAATTTTAATAGTACCAATGGTATATTTTGTACTATTTCACATGAAGAAATGTTACTTTCAAAATCAACTCCTAAAATGTATAGAAAATTCATTGGTATGGGTTTGTACTTTGTACCATACGAGTCTTATATAAAAGATACACTATGACTTCCGGTTAAAAGATTGAAATATTTTCATTTATTAATTCACCAAAAGGCAAATGTTTAGTGTTTGGATGTACACATGTTCTTATTGAGAAGATTCATGATCAGTGGAGCAATGGTTTGATCTTCATTGTAGCACTGATTCACTCAAAAACACTACTTGCAATTTCCCTCTTGTCTACCTAACTTCTATAATTGAGCCATTTGCTTAAACAATTCCCTGAGGAGAATCAGAAGATTCTAAAGGGTAACACGTTTCTTCACCACCGGTTTGCCAGAGGAAATTGGCGTAGGTAGCAGCATAGATTGAGTTTTCAGGGTCCACGGATATAGCTTCTAGAAAGTTCTCCTCGGCTGCCCATAGATCCTTCCGAACTTTCCACTGAAAGATGGCGTATTTGCTGTAAACTTCGGCGTCTACTTCTTCTGACTCTATCGCTTTCTTGAAGCACTTCTCCGCTCTGATCAATCCAAAAGCAAAATTCACTGTCAAGTCTCAACACTAGAATCTATTCATCAATACTTGTGCTAGATTTAACACGTTCTGATTCGCAATGGGTCAAGCATTAAGCATTTAATTCAACATAGGTAACAGGTAAATCACCTGTCGTAGTCTTGAGAAACGAGGTAAAGGAACTGAGCATAGTTAGCTAGGAGCAGAGGGTTGTTTGGTTCTTGTGCCAAACCTATTTTATACAAAATCCCTGTTCTAGTATAATGGGCATAATCGTCCAATTCAATCTTTGCAGTGATCGGTGAAACAAGTCTCAGTCTCATGTCATGATCAATAGGACAATCATTCATTTGAGCTGCTTCTTCCACAATTGAATTCCAAAGACTCAGCTCTTCTTCTCTTATTCCTTGTCCTGAAACCAAGTTCCAATGTCCAAACCCACCAATAGACTCCTTTCGAGAAGGAAAATCAAACTCCTGATGCATCTGATCTTGGCCTTTGGTCACAGCAGAGTGAGGGGGAGCTGCTGCAATGCCTAGGTTTGATGCAACTGAATGAAGAGTGAAGTTTGCAACTAGGATCATTACATACAACATCAAAGTAGGCGTTTGAGAGAACACGCGTTGGAATATCCACAACAATGAAGCGTGCATCTCCTTCTTATTGAAATCAGTCTCCCTATTCTGTAGTGCAAAACTATGGAGCTCCTCGATCATGAAGACCATAGAAGAGAAAGATTTGCTAATAGAACAATAGGTAGATTCAGTAGCTTCTTTGAGCGCCTGTTCTTGTATCTTCCTTTTTATTATTCTAAGGGAGAGAGGCAAATCGACACTGTTTGCTTTCCGTTCAATGCTTGAATGGTTAACCATCCCTGACCATGGAGCCTCCAGCGAGGCTAAACCTGGAACTGACTCATGGAGTAGCTTCGCTGCTGTTCCAAACTTGTGATTCCTGTTATCGTTATCTACTGCTCCGTGGATTATCTCTGATTGGTACTTGTTCTTTAGGTCTTCTTTTTCGCCTGCAATCTTGAATCGCGATGCTAATTCCTGCATCTTCTTGGAGAATGCTTCGTCTGAGAAGAACTCAGAGCTCGCACTGCAAACTCTCCGTAAGGGACTATGTCTCTGCACCTTCTTCGTGGTAGCATTTGAAAATTTCCATAGCTCACAAGATTTAGATCGGTGGAGTTTTCCAGATTGTGTTCCTAAAAAGGATGAAGGTTTCAATCTCGTCTGGCATGCTAAAGAAGCTCCGACGGCTACATCTCCGCTTCTTCCACGAGAAGGACGGCGTTTTGAGGAGGTTAGGGCTTGCGAGAAAGACGGACACTGAGAGATCGCCGCATGGCGTCCTGACCACTGAAAAGACGTGGTGGTAGCTACATTTACCTCCATTCTTCCGAAGATACGAAAATCTCTGAATCTGAAAGCTATAAGATCAAGGTAAGACGATAGAGATCAAAACAAATTCGTAACGAGAAATTAAAACACAGAGAGAGAGAGAGAGTGTGTGTTCGCTTACTTAAAGGTAATTCGAAATCCGTGGAAATTTTCTTTGTGATTTTCTAGGGAAAATTTGTGGTCGTGAGGTGAATGGAACTTCCTGAAATTTGATAGAAATAGGGAAGAAGAAGACAAAATGCCTTGGGTATTTATATACAAGCAAAAAAGAAAACGGAGAAAATTAGAAAATTCTAAAAGAAAGAAAAGTAGTTACCGGATATAGGCGGTGTTGAATACAAAAAGGCGCGTGCTATTTGGAGAAGAAAGATAGTTAAAGACGGTAACCGGTGATAACTGCGCAACGCGGTTTATTTGGGGAAAACCTTCTTCTATTGAGGCCCAAGCGGCCTTCATCGCGGATCCATCGATCTTTCATCTCACGGATTATAAGAAGCCACTTGTTCGTTACTGCTTTATCTCCTCACACGTCCGGAATTTAACTGAAATAGTTTGTGTTACACATTTATATTGTTTTCTTGGAATGAATGGTTCCATTAACTCTCACGAGATCGTTCTAAAATTTATTTTTAATTAGCTTTTTTGTCAATTCTAAATTATTCACTCTTTTTCATATATTTATATCTAATGCTATACAATCCACGAAATCCACCCGAAAATAAATTAAGATCCGACCCAAATGAATATTTGACCCAAGTAAGTATCCGACCCAAGTGAATATTCGACCCAAATCCAGTTAAAAAATCTAGCTGATGTAAAAAGTGAATCTGTAAAAAAAAAAAAACTTCGCAGCCATTCATTCTCTTCTTCAACCGAAATTTTCAAAAAATCACAGATCGATATTGGGTGATTTCGCCGACTTCCTCTTCTTCCTTTCTGCAAAATGAAGTAAATTCTAGTTCTTCTTCCTCCTTCCTTTCGCCGATTTCTCTAACCTCCTCTTCTTCCTTTTCGCATGGTTTTTCGAATGTTAGGGTTTCGGTTTTTTAAATTTCTTATAGCTTTGTTTGGTTTGTTTGATTTCATGGTTTTGTTTGGTTCAATTTTGAGAAATGATTCAGTTAGTGATTTCATTGATTTTCAAAAGATGTTTGTGTGTGTTAGTGAATTTGTGTGAATGCATGTGTGCTATGTATAATATAAAATCATTTGAGTTTCGATAAAATAAGGAATAAGCATGTGTGTTATATGTTATTTTCGCAAATGCATGTATGTGTTATATATAATATATAGTCAAGTTTGTTAAGTTTAGATAGTTGTTGAATTGATAATCTGATTAATAAAGTTGTCAAAATGTTTTTTTATGGAGTTCGATGATTGGGGATTGATGATTGTTAAGTCTTATGTTGTTTGTTTTGTTGGGATTTATGTGTTTGTGGTCCTCATATATTGTGAGCTTTAAGAAAACTGAACATTGGTCCACCAAAGTTTTTGTTTTCTTATTTTGGTATTATAATATTGTATTTATTTATGTGTTTGTGGTCCTCTTATATTTAACAAGTGTGTGTGTGTGTTTTTTGTTGTTAATTTCGGGTTCAAACAGTGTGCAAGAAAGAGTGTAGGAAACTGGAAGAAGAATGATATTGTAAGCAATTGGTTAAATTGAACATTTATATGTTTTTTCTTGGTTAACGGGTTAAGCAAGATAAATTGCATTAGTTAGTTTAACTTGTTTAGTAGGTTTAACTTGCAAATATAGTTTATTTGTTTTTTTTTTCCTGATAAAGCGTCCTCCTCCTCCTTCTCCTCCTCCTCTGCTAGAACAGTTTCAATTTAATCATAGTGAGTTTGGTAAAAAAATGCAGGGTAGCGGCTAAGTGTGGTGTAAAGAGGATCGCTACACTAATAGAGGGGCTACCATAATACTTACGTCTAAAAGCATCATATAGTTTCAAGAACACTGCCTCAGAATAAGCTCGAGCGCATTCTCTAACATTTTCTGCAACCACATTGTTATTAGACCTTGTTCTGGCATTATTTTTCACATTCTGAGACAAGTGATAAATACAAAACCCATGTTTATCAAGTGGATAGACATACATTATGAACTTATAGATGCTTCTGTGCCTATACGAAACAAACACCAATTCATCATCATCTGGTATCACCGTTTTCAACATATTCATAAACTAAGTTCAACTTGCATCCTTCTCGCCATCAACTACACCAAAAGCAATGAGATAATGATGCAGCGCATATCAAGATGTTTTGGTTTTGGTTTTTACTTGATTTGCAAGTTACTTAGGATTTGGTTGATTTCGTGAGCTTGTCACGTGATATACATATCGACATGCTTCATGGGCTTTATTTTACTTATTTGGCTTTTATTATTTAATTAGGATAAGTTTAGGTTTTATTAAACTTAGGGTTTTCGTCTTTATATATAAGCTTGTTAAAGCTTTGTTTTACATTCATTGATTTTAATAAAGGTTTTGGTTTTTGAACGATCTTCTTACGAAGAATGGTGAAGAATATTCACAAACGAGCTTCTCGCGAAGCACGGTGTAGAGTATANTCTTTATATATAAGCTTGTTAAAGCTTTGTTTTACATTCATTGATTTTAATAAAGGTTTTGGTTTTTGAACGATCTTCTAACGAAGAATGGTGAAGAATATTCACAAACGAGCTTCTCGCGAAGCACGGTGTAGAGTATACACAACCTTGATTTTCTTTTAGCTTCCGCTTCTCTATCAGTTGGTATCAGAGCTTCGTTCACCCTAGGTTAACAAGTTATGCCGCCGAAGAACAAAGGAAAAGTAGTTCAAAACGACGAGACAACTATCTTCCCACCAAATCCACAGCCAGCTATGGATTGGAACGAATTGAAGCAAGTCTTGTTCGCCATGCAGGAGAATATACAACAAACAATTCGTGCATCGATTCATGAGCTAGGCGATACTCTCGTTCGTCGACTTGTGGAACACCGTAATCCATTGTTTGATCATAATGAAGGCGATGCGACTCCGCCTCGCGGAGGAAACCATGGACGTGATGAACATCAAGTTGATCTTGGCCATCATCTTGTTTTTGAATGTCATGATCATCATGAAAATAACGATGTAGGTCGTCAACACGAGGTTTATCGCCAACACAATCACAACGCTTGGGAATCAAGTTTTAAAGTTTATATACCAGAATTTCGCAATGGTGTCAAAGGGGATGCTTTACTGGGTTGGATTGTCTTTGTCGAGGAGCTACCAAAGTTCAAACAAGTGCATGTTGATCAAAAAGTACCATTCATCGCGATGCGGTTTCGTGGTCATGCTGCTTCCTGGTGGAAACAATTAAAGACTACTCGCGTACGTCTGAGAAAATCTCCGATTCAGTCATGGGACAAGCTTAAGTCAAGGAAAATTGATCTCGTTAAAGTGTTAGAGTGTTTGAATCCGAATGTGTATCGGGTGCAGTTACCGGATCATATGCGTACGTCTAACATTTTTAACATCAATCATCTAAGTCTTTACAAAGGAGAGAATGACGTCTCGGATTCGAGGTCGAATCTTCTCTTACCCGGGGAGATCTGATGCAGCGCATATCAATACGATTGCACTTGGTTTTTACTTGATTTACAGGTTACTTAGGATTAGGTTGATTTCGTGAGCTTGTCACGTGATATACATGTCGACATGCTTCATGGGCTTTATTTTACTTATTTGGCTTTTATTATTTAATTAGGATAAGTTTAGGTTTTATTAAACTTAGGGTTTTCGGCTCTATATATAAGCTTGTTAAAGCTTTGTTTAACATTCATTGATTTTAATAAAATTTTTGGTTTTTGAACGATCTTCTAACGAAGAACGGTGAGGAGTATTCACAATCGAGCTTCTCGCGAAGCACGGTGTAGAGTATACACAACCCTAATNATCTATATATAAGCTTGTTAAAGCTTTGTTTAACATTCATTGATTTTAATAAAAGTTTTGGTTTTTGAACGATCTTCTAACGAAGAACGGTGAGGAGTATTCACAATCGAGCTTCTCGCGAAGCACGGTGTAGAGTATACACAACCCTAATTCTCTTTTAGCTTCCGCTTCTCTATCAGATAACGATGATGGTTAGGATCTTGAGCAGTTGCAAAGATCAAAACACCTCCGTATACCGTCTTAAGAAAACAAACAACCACAATTATCACCTTTCTCATAACTTTAAAACCTTCAACGCAAGCTCCCAAAGCAATAAATAAGTAAAAAACTTCTTGTCATCATCCAATTGAACGCTTGTCTTTGTACCGGGATTAAATTTCTCCAACATATATAAATAAGAGTGTATCATCTGATAACTCTCCTCGGAACGACCTCGCACAACATATGCAACTTGCTTTTGTTCCCCTCAAAGCAGTAGAATATGAGACTTTCACACCTACTTTTCCTTGAACCAAACCTATGAGAGCTTTCGGAGTTGGAGTATCTTAATCCTAAGACAAAAGAATAAAGATAAAATATAATAAAGAATCAAATATTTTTGACCATACAGAACTATTTTGCGTTATTATACCAAGCATTTTAGATATTGACGTAAATTTAATATCTATAAGTGTCTTATTCATTTATAATTCTTTCAAAGGAATTGTTATTTAAAACTGGAATAATAACTAATTCATGGGCACATCTTCATGATTTAAATATAAAACAAACATTGTTAACTAGAATATAAGATATTAAACATGATAGGTCTTAATACAATATAACAACTTCATTGTGCTAAAATGAGTCGGCATCACTTGACACATCAGGCTCCCAAACATTTTTAAATCCATCACTCTCATCGTTTTCTCAGGCGTCCACATTGTGAACATGTTTTGATTGACATTTTGGATTAGACACTCTTAAAATTGAATCTGATGAATCTAATGAAGATTTACTTCGTGCATCAATTTGTCGAGCACGATATAAATAGTCTTCACAATCATAGTTATCAGATTCTTCAAAAGACGACTCAGATGGAAGTTTTTTTAGTTTTTTCTCCAACTCAATTGTCTTATCCATCACTTCATCCAAAATTTCATAATCCTTCTTCTTGATATCCTTTCTTAATTATTCGTTTAATCCGAATAAATAAACAAAAATTACAGATTGTTCATCATAATCGCATCTTTCATAAATTCTATCACTTGAATTGAATTTTTCGTTGTACTCTTTCCCATCCATGTCTCCTTGCATAAGCATTCCACCCATTTCTGATTATAATCACAAACAAAATATAGACATTATATAGTATAAAAAATACCCGTATCAAACAGTAAATTTCATATTTGACTGATGAAATATCGTAAAATGTAATTTATTGTTAAGTTACAATATAGTATAAAATATTTTGTTGCTCTATAACATTTCCTTATTTTTTAAATAATATCCTATAAAATCTTTATGTTAGTTATAAAATCTTAAAATCTATAACAATATCGTTAAATATAATTATTGTTAAGATATAATATTGTATAAGTTATCGTTAAATAATACGCGTATTATACACTATATTCCAGATTTTTTTATATAATATCGCACAAATTATTTATTAAATTATACTATATAGCATTTCCATAATAAGATGTGTACAATTTATAATAGGGTTAACTTTAGTAGACCCCCCAAACTTTGTGTATCCAACTTATTTCCCCCTGGATTTTGTAACTCATTAGTATCCCACCCGAACTTCGACTGCT
>OVAV01002253.1:0-11505 GCA_900406375.1 Iberis amara
GTTAATTAGGGTAAACACGGTTGACTGCTCATTGTGGAAAGTTAATGGATTTTTATAGTCTGTGGGGCATATTAAAGTGAAAACTTTTTTTGATGTAAATAAGAGAGGTCAAAAGTTCGGGTGAAAAAGCGAGCAATAGCTATAGTAAATGAAGAAAAAATTTGTCGACCCTGAGATAAATTATACGAAAACACATAGCTCACCATCGTACTGTTTCGATAAATTGTAAAAATTCTCAAGTCATGTTTCTTATTTGTTTTCCCCACTATAATTAGGAGTGTAACTTTTGGAGACTCAAAGTGAAACCATTTACCACTTTAAAAGTTTTGGCATGGTATTTTCCATATGTTTATATATAATTTTATTTGAGTTAAGATTCTCTTTGGTAGAGCATAGACCTCTCTAGTTCAGGCAGAGTATCTCTTTCTGATAAACTTGGAGCATTGTGTGGTGGGAAATACATCGATTACAGTCCTACTTTACTGTTTGAGTCGAAATTTGCTTTTCCGATCAGATTTAGAAGGTTGATGAAGCTTGGAAAACCCTAAAGTTACTCTTTTCTCTAGTTCTGTTCTCGAAAGTGTGGTCTTCGGCTTCGGTGGGTTAGTGTGTTTCTTCGATATCTCATCTCGGAAATCGGTATTTCAAGATGTCTGCGGAAATGGACAGAGCTCTCGCTGCTTTGTCATTAAAGGAAGAAGAGGTAGGCCCTTTACAAATCCCGGATCTCCCAAACTATTTCTCTGTAAAGAAGAATGAATTCAGTTTAATTGGTCGAATCTTGAACCCTAATTGCCAAAAAGTCTCGGATGTGGTACTGGATATGCCAAGAAAATGGCAAAAAATAGGGAGAGTGAGAGGTGTGGCTCTCACAAAAGAAAGATTTCAGTTTATCTTTAACTCGGAACATGACCTAATAGAAGTGTTGGAGAAGGGTGTGCAATCACACAACGACTGGACTTTGGCAATAGAGAGATGGCAACGCAATCCCCCTGAAGGTTTCCTACAGTTTGTACACATCTGGGTTCAAGTGAGAAACATTCCAGTTGACAACTACACTGCTTTGGCTATTACTGATATGTGTGATTTCTTAGGAAGAGTTGACGAGGTGGCTCTTGATGAAACTAAATCTCAAAGTAAAGAGTATGTTAGGGTAAAGATCCTTTTCAATGTTGCAAGACCTTTAACACAGTCCCGAGAAATTATGCAGCCAAATGGGGAGAAATCGATGATTTATTTTTTCGTATGAGAACATTCATAAACGCTGCTACAAATGTCAAAGATTAAATCATGAGAAGCCAATGTGTCCCTTGCTAAACAATCAGTCCCCTAATTCAGAGCCACGAGGAGGAAAAAGCTCTGAACACAAGAGAAGTTCAGTCTCTCGGGACACTGATGAAACCCTGTCTCAAATCATCAAAGATAATCTTGGGGGTCCTAGTTCTATCGCTGGAAGACCTAGAATAGCCCCAGAAGTGTTAGAAGAAATGAGAAGATATTTATCTTCTGTTAATGGAGATGACAGGTTAGTGAAAGAAGCAAGAATAGCAGCATCCTTACAAGAAGTGGCGAAAGACCCAATGATGCAGAAAAGAGTATTAAGACTAGAAAAGCTCCCCATTGTCTCCACTGATCTAGACAAAGGTAAAGGTATAGTATTTGATTTCAACCCAGAGATAATAGCTCAAACCACTAGCTGCAATGCTTCAAGCCCCAAGCTCTTGGCTGATGCGATAAAATCGGGAAGAACCCAATCCAGTCCTATACCTCAGAATGCTTTGTCACAAACCGACACAATAAGTGAGGGAGAAGATAATAACTCTGTTTTGAAGGCCTCTGTCACACCTGGTTTAGTGCTGTCGACCGATGTAGGGTCTTCTGTTATCAGAAAGAAAAGGACGTATAAAAGGAAAAATCAGGCTCCAATTAATAGAGGAAAGGAAGTATCAGCTTCAGAGAACCTGCAGATGATGATGGATACTTCAGAGACTAAGGTTGAAGGACACAAAGAAAAAAGGAAATTTGAAGAAGAACAGAGCAAGGATTATTCAATTGGTCAAGCTGGTGTTTCAGACCAGAAGGAAAAGGAAGACTCAGTAACTGGTAGATTGAAGAAATCTAAGCTCGCAGAAACCTTGGCGGACCCCCAGGTGGGGCTGCCCAAAATCTAAAATGTCTTTTGTTAGTTGGAATTGCCAAGGGCTTGGGAGTACTCAAGACTTGGTAATTCCAAGACTTAGGGAAATACGGAAAACCTATTTCCCGGATATTCTTTTTTTGATGGAAACTAAGAAAAAGCGGAATGACTTAGTAGATGTCCAAGCTTGGCTAGGATATGATAGACTTTTCACGGTAGATCCAATAGGATTAAGTGGGGGGATTGCTCTTTTTTGGAAGTCCTCAGTTCGTATTGAAGTCTTGGACTATTGTAAAAATTTGCTGGATATTAAAGTTTCTTTTGGTAATGCTATTTTCTTTATGTCATGTATATATGGGGAACCAAATCAGAATCTCAGACACATTTTTTGGGAGAGGGTGATACGTATTGGTATTAATAGAAGATCCCCTTGGTGTATGTTGGGAGATTTTAATGAAATTAGATCTGATGATGAAAAAATTGGAGGACCTCCTAGGAACGCCAAGCTTTGTGAAGACTTTAACATGATGTTACAAATATGTGATATGAAGGAGTTAAATTCTCACGGCAATGGATTTACATGGAGTGGTTGGAGACATAAGAAATGGATTCAATGTAAGCTAGATCGGTGTTTTGGGAATAAAATGTGGCTGAGATTGTTCCCTGAAGCGAACCAGGTTTTTCTTCCTAAAGAAGGATCCGATCATAGACCGGTTATTATGCACCTGATAGCCAACCAAGACGTTCGCAGAGGACGCTTTCGATTTGATAAAAGACTGACAATGAACCAGGAAGTTATGGGAGACATTAAAAGAATATGGTCCAGCAGATTACCAGGGAACATAAACCTAGTAACTGAAAGAGTAAGGAGAAGCAGGAAAGCTTTATGCAGGTGGAAAAAAAAACACAGTCTTAATGNGCTTCAAATGAGATTGGATCAAATGGAATCAAGCTTCTCGCCGTCCTATGAGCAATTATGTGATCTGAAATTGCAATTAAAACTGGCTTACAGGGATGAAGAATCATTTTGGAGTCAAAAAGCAAGAGAAAGTTGGTTGAAAGAGGGTGATAGTAACTCGAAATTTTTCCATGCTTCTGTCAAATCACAATGAATTAAGAGAAGATTAGAGTTCTTGTTGGATGAAAACAATGTCAAACATAACTCAGAAGCTTCAAAGGGATCTATTGCTGCATCTTACTTCACAAAACTGTTCACGTCGTCCAAGCCATCCATAGATCCCTTTCTGTTTGTGAACTTCTCGTCTAAGGTATCTCCAGCAATGAATAATAGCCTTACAGGTCCGGTATCTAAAGAAGAAGTGAGAAGAGCTGCATTCTCGATCAATCCACATGCTGCCCCGGGTGCAGATGGCATGACGACAAAGTTTTTCCAATATTACTGGGAGTTCGTTGGAGATCAAATCACCAAGGAAATACAATCATTTTTCCATACGGCCAAGCTACATGAAGGCTGGAACTACACCTTACTGTGCCTCATTCCTAAAAAAGATAATGCAGAGAATATGGTCGACCTTAGACCGATCAGCTTGTGTTCGGTGCTCTACAAAATTATATCGAAGATCCTTGCTGAGAGGCTTAAACAGATACTCCCGCTTATCATAAGCCCTTCTCAATCTGCCTTTGTCCCAGGGAGATTGATTTCTGACAACATCCTGATAGCTCATGAATTTAATCATGCTCTTCAAACTGATGTGGAACTGTCCGTTAATGGCGTTGCAATTAAAACAGATATTTCCAAAGCGTACGACAGGATTGAGTGGCTATACTTGAGGACAATCATGACAGTAATGGGCTTTAACGAAACATGGATCCATTGGATTATGGAGTGTGTAACATCCCCGACCTTCTCTGTCCTCATTAATGATGCTCCATTTGGTATGATAGCTCCGCAAAGAGGCCTTAGACAAGGTGATCCCATTTCTCCGTTCTTGTTTGTGATATGTACTGAAGGTCTCATATTTCTAATAGAACAAGCAGAAAGGGAAGGTAAGATTAGTGGTTTACAGCTCAGCCCGGATGGAAAGACGGTTAGCCATCTCTTATTCGCGGATGATAGCTTGTTCCTCTGTCAAGCCAACGAAGACCAGATCAGATTCTTGTTTCAAACGTTGCAAATGTACGAAAAGATGTCTGGACAGGTGATTAACCTTACCAAATCGGCAATCTCCTTTGGCGCAAACATAGACGAAGATGTCAAATTGACAATTCAAGCTATTTCGGGGATTTCAAACGAAGGAGGGACAGGTTCTTACTTGGGCCTTCCTGAATGTTTCTCTGGGTCCAAGGTTAAGTTACTGGAGTATATTCATAAAAATCTTAACATCAGACTAAGTTCATGGTTTGCGAAAATCTTGTCTCAAGGCGGAAAGGAGATTCTTCTCAAAGCGGTTGCTCAGGCTATGCCAATTTATGCACTCTCTTGCTTCAAATTCCCAAAAACTTCGGCTAAAGCCTTAACCTCAGCAATGTCGAACTTCTGGTGGAATGCTTTTGAAGGAAAAAAAAAGATACATTGGATTAGTTGGGATAAAATGTGCTTACCAAAAGACTCGGGTGGATTGGGTTTTAGGGATGTAATCTTCTTCAACCAATCTCTCTTGGCTAAACAGGTTTGGAGAATATTAAAATATCCAAATAGTCCACTAGCTCTAACTCTTAAGGGTCTATACTTCAAAGATTCGTCTATTCTGGATGCCCCAATTGCAAAAAGACCATCCTACGGATGGAGAAGCTTGATATTTGGCCGGGAATTATTGAGAAAGGGCTTAAGAAAAATGATAGGCAATGGCCAATCTCTGTATGTGTGGACAGATTTCTGGATCTATGATGGTGGGATGAGAAGACCTCTTATAAAAAATCCTATCATTAACTTGGATCTTCGAGTTGCATATCTCATTGACCAGGGATCAAGAGAGTGGAACCGTGAAATGCTTATGAACCTATTCTACCAACAAGATGTGGATCTAATCATAACCACCAAGCCCTGCCCATCATCTGAAGATTACTAGGTCTGGCCATTCTCAAAGAGTGGCAACTTTACAGTGAGCAGCGGATACAAATTCGCCTTTCAATGCAATAACTCTGAAGCTCTGATCAGTGCAAATTTTCAGCCTTCGACCAATGAAATCAAAAAGCTTATTTGGGATCTGGCTGCTCCACTTAAAATCAGAAATTTTATTTGGAAAGCTATATCCAATGCCATCCCAGTTTCAGACTTGCTACTAAAAAGGGGTATCAAACTAGATGGGAGATGTCAATCTTGCGGAGACGAGGGTGAATCCCCGAACCATGTTCTTTTCTCATGTACCTTTGCTCGTCAGGTCTGGGCTTTATCTGACATTCCATCACCTCCAAACGGGTTTCATGAATCCTCCATTTATGTCAACATTTACTATCTGATAGGGATCAAGAAGATAAATCAGATTCCCCTAATGTTAAGCAGATTGTTTCCCTGGGTTTTATGGTTTCTATGGAAAAGAAGGAACAAATTGATTTTTGAAGGCTTATCCTTTTCAGGACTTGAATTTTTGGTTAAGATAAAATCAGAAGCTGAAGCTTGGTTTCAGGCTCAAGAGATCCAACATTCGTCTGGTCATATCAACGACCTAACGACCACAGCCCCTGTTCAAGCTTACTCAACACCACCTCGCTCATGGATCAATTGTAACATAGCTGCAGCCTGGAACAAAAAAGAGGCTTATGCAGGAGCAGCTTGGATAATAAGAAATTCTAATGGTGAAGTGATCCTTCATAGTCGTTGCTCTTTCCCAAACGTGAATTCAAAGCTTCAGAGTCAGTCTCTAGCAATATCTTGGGCTTTGGAGAGTATGGCATCTCTCCACTATGATAAAGTAGTATTCCTTTTTGGCTCCAAGGACCTAATTGGAGCGATTACCCGCCCACCTGATTGGCCCCTTCTTAAAGCTTATTCATCTGATTTTTTGGTTAAGCTAAGAGCTTTCACAGAGTGGAAATTTGATTATACATCTCCAGTGGTGAATAGAGAAGCTACTCTCATTAGTCGCAGCGTTGTGGAATCGGGCAGGTCCCAATCTTATATCCAAACTGGTTTACCAGCTTGGGTCACTGCAGCTTTGATCTAAGAGAGTAGTTATTGTATTCCCTGTCTGTTTTTCTCTGTTTTTTCTGGTTTTTACGAGCTCAGTTGGTGAATTTTGGGCCCTGGGCGTCGTCTTTAGCTTTTGGTGCTTTATCTATTTTGTAAACTCTCTCTCCTGGGCCACTTGGGCCGTTTAATACAACTCCAATAGTAAAAAAAAAAAGTCGCTTTTGAGTTTCTCTCTCTAAAAGCGCTCTTCTTTCTCTCTTTTTTTTCATGCTTCTCGTTTCGCCGTCTTTTTTCTTTTCTATGCCGAACTATAAAAAATAAGAGGAAAAATGACAGAAAAGTGACGGATTAATCCATTGAAAAAAGCGATGAAAAAGTGACATAATAACAACTGATTTTTCAAAAACTGACCGGAGCTAAAATTCGTTACTTTACTGTGGTTTTTTACCTATAGAAAAGCGACAAATTATTTTGCAACGGAAAAGCAACAGAAAACCAAATATTTCAAAACCATCTAGGATTTATTTAGGAAAATCAATCACTTTTCCGTCACTTTTTTAAAAACATAAAAGTATTAGATCCTAAAACATTCAAGACAAAAAATTATGAAAGTTTGAGGTATTAAAAATTTTTACATTTTTCGAAAATTTTGAACCCCAAAATACTTGAAATTTTCAAGTTAAATTTTGAAATTCTTTTGTTTTTCTATATAATAAAAAGTGACGGAAAAGTGACAGATTTCCAAAACACTTTTCCGTCACTTTTTTACAAAAACATAATATTAATAAATCCTAAAACACTAAAAACTAAAAAATAAGAAATGTTTAGCTATAACAAAATTTTACATTTTTGGAAATTTTGAAACCGCAAAAAACTTAGCAATTCCAATTAAAAATATCAATATTTTTTTTGTTTTTTAATAAAAGTTACGGAAAAGTGACGGATTCTCTAATCCGTCACTTTTCTGTCTTTTAAAAAAAACTTAAAATATAAAATCCTAAAACACTTAAAATTAAAAATGAGAAATGTTTGAGGTATAACAAAATTTTAAATTTTTGGACATTTTGAAACCCTAAAACACTTAGCCATTTCAAGTGAAATTTTGAAGAAATTTTTTTTTTAAGTGACAAAAAAGTGACAGATTAAAGAAATCTGTCACTTTTCCGTCACTTTTTTATTTAAAACATAATATTATTAAATCCTAAAAACACTAAAACTAAAAAATAAGAATCTGTAGTTATAACAAAAATTTAACATTTTTTTGAAAATGTTGAAACCACAAAACACTTAGCAATTTCAAGTTAAATTTTAAAATTATTTTTTACATATATAAAAAGTGACGGATTCCCTAATTCGTCACTTTTCTATCACTTAAAAATCATAAAATATTAAATTCTTAGCAAAACACTTAGAAATTTTGAAACCCTTAACAAAATTTTACTTTTTGAGGATTTTCAAACCACAAAACACTTAGCAATTCAAAATTAAAATTTAAAATTATTTTTGTTTCTTTAATAAAAAGTGACAGAAAAGTGACGGATTACCCTAATCCGTCACTTTTTTGTTACTTTTATAAACATTTTGGTAAATTATTAAATCTTAAAACACGTAAAACTAAAAATATTAGAAATGTTTGAGATATAACAAAATTTTACATTTTTGGTAAAACTAAGAATGTTTGAAACCCCAAAACACTTAGCAATTTCAATCGAAAGTGTTCGATGACTTATAATACATTACACAATAGTGTTTGGTCTGACTAGTTTCCTTTGTTCAAATCTCGTTTATCATATCATTGTAATTCATTTGAAACCCTTATAAAGTTAAAAATGATATTTTATTATTCGTAAATGTAATACTCAAACCCTAAACTAAATCCTAAATGAAAAATTCTTAAATCGCAAATATCGTATTGTAAAAGATAATATAAACCACCTCAAACCCTTAATACCAATATTTAGTAAGTATTATATATGTTTTCTTAAAAAAACACAACAAATTTATAAAATGAAAGTGCTTTAACCAAAAGTGTTCGATACTTATAATACGTTAAACAATAGTGTTTGGTCTGAGTAATTTCCTTTTTCAAATTTTGTATTTCATATCATTGGATCATTCATTTAAAAACTTTTTAAAATTAAAAATGATGTTTTATGCTTGGTAAATTTTATCCTTAAATCCTAAACCCTAAATGAAAAATTCTTAGTCTGTCACTTTTCCATTACTTTTTGTCGCTTTTATGGTGCTATTTTGTCATTTTCTGTTACTTTTTAAATATGTCGTTTTTCTGTCACTTTTGTTTCAATAGATACTAAAATTTTTGCGCGATCCCAAATATTTTCTAATTTTTTAAACTTACGCCAAAAATTTTAAGTTGTTCTATTTTTTTCGCCGAAAGTGACAGAATAGTGACAGAAAAATGACAGAATTATCTGTCATTTTTTAAAAATAACATCTTCCGCATTCTCTTCCTCTTTCTCCATCATTTCTCTTCTTCTTTACTTCCTCTTCTTCACGAAAATCTCTCATTTTTCACCTAAATATATCGAAAAATCACATAAAACTCAAAAGAAAACATCTCTAATCATCTCTATGGATCAAGGGAACCTCAACCATTATTTTTGAGTAAATTTCGTTTGAATTAGTGTTAATTTTAGGGAAATTTTGCTACATTTGGTAATGAATTGAGATTTAGGTTTTAAGGAAAATTGTATTTGTTGATTGTTAGATTTAGGTTATAAGAGCTTGTTAGATTTAGATTTAGGAATTGTATGTGTTAAATTAGAAGTTGTATATATGATTCTTAGATTTAGGTTTTAAGTCATCATTTGATTTTCTTAAAGGTTAGAACAGAGCCCAATTTGGAGTAGAAAATCCGCTTATTGTTGGTTTCTCCAGCTTTGTTAATGGGGCAATATAGGAGATGATTTTTCCTAGTGGTAGAAGATGATAAAAACTCTATAATTGGGAGCTCTTCTAATTTGTCTTTTAGATTTCATCTTCGACTTTATGTTGATCGTGTATTACCCTGTTATGGGTTATATTATACCTTTTACTAGATTTTTATCTATCCAATTTTCATTTCATGTTCTTAATTTTTAATGAAATTCTCTTGACGAAAAAAAGATTTTAGTTTAGAAAAATATAAATACATAAGGGTTTTATTTTGTTGAAAAAGAAATGTATAAAAAGGTGACAAAAAAAAAAAAAAAAAAANGAGATGTATGGGAATGTGTGTGAGTGACCACACGAAGCGCAGCTCGATAATAAACAACTTTCCAAGTTAACTTATTTGCATACCTTTAAGACTTTGAACTTAACTTCCTTAATTTCCTCCGTTATACTAGCTCACCAAAAAATAAAAAATTCTTTTCATTTTGATCTCTCGTCTACTATGAACCAAACAAATAGCTCAAATCATATCAAATAGGAAGATTTTCACTCTAATGGACTTTTATAAAGTGTAATCACACTCCCTTAATACTATTTTACTCTTCTTCGGAGAAGAAAAATATTTTAAGTTAATTATACCCTTCTTTTTCTAGATAAATATATTATACCATTCATTCTCTTTCCTAAGATGTATGAGTTTTTTTCTCTCTCTTACGATGTCTCAATTTTTTTAATCCTTAATTTTCAAAACCAATTATTTCATAGTATATATTTTTTAAAAATAAAAATTATATCAAAATTCATTATATTTTGTACTCTATAAATAAACATTTGTTTCATTTTACTTGGACATAAAAAAAAAAAATTTATGTTTTTATTATCCTTCAATTAAATCATTATCTTAATTTTTAAACATTGTTTTAGTATCTTGTGTGCACAATGTTAATCCATTTGAATGATGTTGATGCATTTTGTGTACGACATCATGATTATTATATATATCTAATAATTAGCATCGTGTACATGACGATGTACACAGACTGCGTGATCATTGTTTACACAAACTGCATGATCATTGTACACACATATTGCATGATCATTGTACACACATATTGCATGATCATTGTGTACACAAACTGCATGATCATCATGTACACATACTGTATGATCATTTTGTACACACACTGCATGATCATTTTGTACACACACTGCATGATCATTGTGTACACAGACTGCATGACCATTGTGTACACACATTGCATGATCATCGTGTACACAAACTGCATGATCATCTTGTATATAGACTACATAATCATTGTGTACACATACTGCATGATCATTTTGTACACAGACTATATGATCATTGTGTGAACAGACTGCCTGATCATCGTATAGACAGTATGCATTATTATCGTGTACACAGACTGCATGATCATTGTGTACAAAAACTACATGATCATTGTGTATACATACTGCATGATCATCCTGTATACAAGCATCGTGTACGGACCTCTTTAGACAACATGCATAATCATTGTGTACACGACGTTATACACATACTACATGATCATTGTATATACTAGATAATTAGCATTGTGTACACTAGCGTCGTGTACACATGCGTGGACAATTTTTTTGATGTGTCCAGATAAAACGAAACAAAAGTATTTATTAAATACAAAAACTATAAATTTTTGTATAATTTAAATATTTTAGGATATATAGTCTATCAAATAATTTTTTTTAAAGATTGATGGTAAAAAATTACTTATCTCTTCTTAAAAAACATAACAAATAAAATAGAACATCATAAAGTGGTGGGTCCATGCACTAATTTTACTGAAATGAGCACAACTTCTCTCCTCTCTCCACTTGAAGGGCACTATAGTCATCAGTTGTCTTGAAAAAAAACCAAAAGTGCACCAATAGCAAATAGTATATTAGAGTGTAAATAATTTTGGGAAAATGCACTCTAGTATAATTATTTCTATAAAAGATGATATTTTACATGTTTAGATTTGAACTTTAATATATTAAAATAACAAAAATAGCAACCATTAGACCACTTACTCCACATCTACTTAACCAAATCTACATTCTCTTTTTTCTCATTAAACAGTTATGTCTATGTTAATTTCCCTAATATATAAGTTCATATAGAAATATATATATATACATATATATATACACTACAAGAAAACATGCCAAAATCTGACCGGAAAAATCGACAGATTTAAATCCGTCGATAAAACCGATGGGAAATCGACGGAAAAAGAATCCCTCAATTAANAGATTTAAATCCGTCGATAAAACCGATGGGAAATCGACGGAAAAAGAATCCCTCAATTAATTTATCGACGGAAATAATCCATCGATAAAAACCGAC
>OVAV01002254.1:0-10284 GCA_900406375.1 Iberis amara
TTCACATCCACACAACTGAAAATTTACATAAATGCGCTGACCTCTCCTGACTAGTGTCGTGTTAACTGATATGATTTGATGTAAAACTTTCCACAGGAAACGATGAAACTTTGGTTGAATATTAAGCTTCCAAATGGACTTATATATTGATGGCATTTGGTTTGTTAGTGATGATGATTAGGATCGGTTTTGAGGCCAAACATACCAAGCACGAGTTTGCGGTCTATTTTTATTTTTTAAATTTTAGTTTAAGAACCGATCCATTTTAAAAAATTTTATTAGATGATGTATATGTTACAATCAATCCGGTTAAGGNATGCTCTCTTAGCCTAGTGTAACCCGGACTTGACAAAATAATCACCATTCTTTGAATATCATAGGGTGGTTAACCCACGAGTCCAAAAATTCCTTGAATGTTTGTAATATAGACGTGATCGTTGATGGATATATTTTTTTATAGTAGATTCTGGAACAATATTTAATGAATAATGATCCAAGCTTTTTTATTATTTCACTCATCTTATTCTACTGGAAAATAAATGTATGGTAATTTTGCCTAGAAGATGATTTCAATTTATCTGAAACCTGTTTGGTTAACAAATATTATATTTAGAATTGATAATTTTAAAAGGTTGGATGAATATTTTAACTTAGAAAAGATTCATAATCTACTTACGACTTATTTTGAATTTTCATGGGAAACATCTAATATTAGTTATTCAATTATATTGTCATCAGGGGTCCTTAGCTCAGTGGTAGAGCAATTGACTGCAGATCAATAGGTCACCGGTTCGAACCCGGTAGGGCCCTTTCTTGTTTTTTTTCTTATAAAAACACAATTATATAAGCTCATACTCTTTTAAATTTATCGAAAATTGAAAACATTTTTCATTTACAGTTCTGTCACCGTCTGGCTTCCTCAAAGTTTTTTTTTAAATAACTTGCAGAGATTAAGCCATCATTCCATAGCTTACGCAGTCCAATAGCTAAAGTTTAGCACAAAATTTACACTAACTTTCATATTCGTTTAACGTTCTCAATCCAATTTGTCTTGTATTTAGTAATTTTGTTCAGAAGATCCTCCAATAGTTGTAAATTCGTGAGATTTAAGAGAAAAAGTCAAGGGATTGTACTACCATTAAGAAAATTCGTGACATTACGAAATTAAACAAACCCTAATTACAGCAAAAAAGAAAGAAAAGTAAACATTGAATCCCTAAAAATCATCCTTTTTTCTGGATTTCTTCAACTCAAAAGACTTAATCCACCAGAAAGTATAAAGTCTAAAAGAGGATTTAACCACCGAATCCATAGAGAGTACGTCCTTGTCTCTTCAAGGCGTAAACAACATCCATTGCAGTCACCGTCTTCCTCCTAGCATGCTCAGTGTAAGTCACAGCGTCTCTAATAACATTCTCGAGAAAGATCTTCAAAACTCCTCTGGTCTCTTCATAAATCAGACCGCTGATTCTCTTCACACCTCCTCTACGCGCAAGACGCCTAATCGCAGGTTTGGTGATTCCTTGAATGTTGTCTCTCAAGACTTTCCTGTGTCTCTTGGCTCCTCCTTTGCCTAATCCTTTGCCTCCCTTTCCTCTTCCTGACATTTTTCCTGGGAAATTTGACTCTCTAGAATTTAATGAAAGTAGAGAAAATGATTGAAGATTGTTGCAGATGCGATTGATTGACTGGAGAAAGGGGATATCGAGTTTATAAAGAAGACGACTGCGCCAGAAAATTAATTTTAACCGTTAGATCTAATTTTTATTGGACGGCTTATGATGGCTATCCGAGAGAAAGCACGGAAAGTGCTAAGGATCGTTGATTACTAATAAATCGACGGTGATAGATCACTTTCTTAAGTAACCAATGATTGTGCTTTTAGGGTCCTGTTTTTTTGTTTCTCTTTTTTTCGTTATTACAATATTGGGTCCCTACAATATTTAAACAAAGAAAAGTAAAAATAAAAATATTATGTACATGCTGGAAAAGAAAATATAAAGTACATGAAATTTTTCTTATTTTTAATTTAAATTCTAAGTTTATAAAAATATATATATACTTCCTTCGTTTTTTTTTAACACAAATAGCTTTATTAAGTCATTGAAGATACAATATAGTCTATATGCAAAACTTGAGTTATTATTTTTGGTACAAACTTATGCACAGAAAATAGATGAGGATTTGTGATTTGATTCTTTGCAAGTATATGAGCTGGTTGATTTGAGTATCTGGATACCCATTGGAATTTCACATCCTCAAATCTTTGTCGCCATATATAAATATCTCTAACCCAATTTCCTGCTTTAAAATCCACCATTTCACCATTAAGCATGTCTTGTATAAGTTGATTATCTCCTTCAAAGCATATACGTTTGTAACCCAAGATCCAAGCGTGTTGCATAGCTAATAACAAACTTTGTAATTTAGCCTCCAAAAGAGAACGCACTAGCCTTCCAGTTGCTTGACCAGCTTTGTGATAGAAACCATCAGAATCTCTAAAAAGCCATCATGCTAGGGATTTTGATGTACCATTAGAAAAAGCTGCATCGTAATTACATTTGAGCCAGGTCGGGTCTGGTTTCTTCCATTTCGATTCCTTGCTTGTCGTCCCTTATGAATGTCCTTATGATGTAGTTAGTGTCATTGATCTGCATTGATTTCAGCCTGTTGGTACATTATAGCAATCAATGTATTCTTTTGTTGAAAGATTTCTTTATTACGTGACTTCCACACTTGCCAGAGTAAATAGAATGGTAAGATGCGTATCGAAAACGATGATTTGTTNTCCAATAGTTGTTGAAGTTTATCAAAAAGAGGAACATGTGGATCGTGAAGAGTATTGTTTGGAATTTGTATCATCCTCCATAGAGCTTGTATCGTTTGACATGAGAAGAGAAGATGATCGAATGATTCACTTTCCGAACAATTATGGCAGGAATCATCTTGAATGATATGTCTTATGCACAGCTCTGACTTACTTGGTAATATTCCATTGACAATCTTCCATAAGAAGTGTTTTAGTCTAGGCATAATATTTAGTTTCCACATTTGCTGTTGTAAACCAATCGAAATTGGATCCATGTGAGCATATGTTAGCTCTTGGTCTTGATGAGATGCAGCATAATAACCTGTTTTAACTGTGTAATGACCATCAGTAGTATATTTCCATCCTAGACAATCACGTTCTGGTTTACTTGACAATTTTATGGCACGAATAATATTACCATCTTCATCAGTAATGGCTTCTGCAATTTTCTGCATATCCCATGTGTTAGTAATAGGATTTATCAATTCCGCAACTCTTGTTATCTGTCCTGTATACGCTGATTTTGAATTAGGAGGTCTTGGAGGGTTTGCTGGCAGCCAGTTATCCGACCACAAAGAGACATCATGGCCATTGCCAATTAAATATGAAGACCTGTATTTATCAGATTTTTACCATGTAACAAGGATCTCCAACCAAATGAAGGTTTTGTTCCTGCAGAGGCTTTAAGAATGGATGTTCGCTGGAAGTATCTCCCTTTAAGTGTGCGAGCCAAAAGACTATTAGGAAAATGAAGAATCCGCCATATTTGTTTTGCCAATAACGCATTATTAAACATCTCAATGTCTCTGAATCCCAAACCTCCTTCTTTCTTGGGGTAACAAAGACGTTTCCATCGTATCCAATGCAATGGTTTAGAGCTTTGCGAAGCATTCGACCACCAAAACTTTGAAACTTCACGTTCTATGTCAGAGCAAATGCCTTGGAGTAGTTTAAAGCAGCTCATTGCATAGAGAGGCATTGACAATCCTATCGATTTGATTAAAATTTCCTTACCCGCAGGAGATAAGAATTTTTTAGACCAATTGTTAGTTCGCTGCTTAAGACGTTCAACAATGTACTGCAAAAGTTCTGTTTTTCTAGCACCAAACACTTCCGGTAGACCAAGGTATTTAGCACAACCACCATCTTTAAAGATTCCCAATATTGAACGTATTCTACTCCGTCGTAATTCTTGAATTCGATGTCCAAAGAAAATACTCGATTTATCTCTATTGGTGAGCTGTCCCGAGGCTTGATCATATGCTTCGAAGATTGCAAATAAATGTTGAGCAGATTGACTATCAGCTCGACAAAAGAATAGAGCATCATCTGCGAAGAAAAGGTGACTTAATAACGGGCCATGTTTACTGATTTGTAGGCCGTGCAGTTGATTCCGGTTAACCGCACGATGCAACATGTGTCTTAGAGCTTCAGAACATAGGATGTATAAGTACGGAGACAATGGATCACCCTGTCTCAGTCCTCGTGATGGGATTACTAATTCTCGTTGTTCCCCATTAATAAGCACTGAAAATGTAACACTTTTCACACATATCATAATCCAATGTATCCATTTATGATCAAAGCCCATCCGCACCATGCTTGCCCTAATAAAATCCCATTCGATTCGATCATATGCCTTCGAAATATCAGTTTTGATTGCCATATGACTCTGAACACAACGTGATTGAACTCTAAGTGCGTGAAGAGCTTCATGTGCAATAAGTACATTATCTGTTATTTGCCGTTATGGTACAAAAGCGTTTTGTTCTTCAGAAATTAAAAGAGGAAGATGTCTTTTTAATCGATTGGTAAGCACTTTAGAGATGATCTTATAACTCACATTACAGAGAGTTATAGGTCGGAATTCAGACATGTGTGAAGGAATCGCCACTTTTGGAATTAAACAGATATTCGTGTGATTCATAGATGGGTCCATAAATCATGTATCGAAGAAACTTGTGACTTCATGAATTACTTCTTCCTTAATGTTATCCCAGAACAATTGGTAAAAACTTGCTGTAAATCCATCATACCCTGGAGCTTTATCTGAACCAATTGAGAAAACTGCATCCTTAATCTCTGCCTTAGTGACTTGTTTTGTAAGATCATAATTCATCTCATATGTTACTCTTTGTTTGAAGCCTTGGAAAATCTGATCATAGGCAGGCCCCGTTACAGTAGATTGAAATAGATGTTGAAAATAATCAGAAGCTAAAGTAGCTAATTCATAATTTCCTTTATATTCTGCACCTTGATCATCATGTAGTAAATTGATTATGTTTCTAACCTGTCTCTGTTTTGCTGATTGAAAGAAATAATTGGTATTTCTGTCCCCACATCTTAGCCACAAATCTCTACTTTTTAACTTCCAAAATCGTTCTTCCTGAGCATATGCATTATTCAACAGCCGTTGAAATTGATGAATAGTATCTGTAGACGCTTTTTGTCTTATTGATGCATCTAATTTTGTCTTGTAAATCAAGATATCTTCTCTTGCATTACTGCGATGTCTTTGTTTCCTTCTAGATATTGCAGATCGGCAGGATGAGAGTCGTGAGGCTAAGGTTAGGTCTGGTGGTTTAGATTTCCAACAGGTAATTACATCTTCATTAAAGTCTTCTCTATTATACAGTCTGTTATCAAACTTGAAGGTCTTTTTGTTATAGTCCGTAGAAGATAAAATCGAGTCAACACTGGGCTATGGTCAGAGACACCTATTGTTATGAACTCTGCAAACGACTCATCAAATGATCGTAACCATTGTGGATTGACTCATGTTCGATCTAAGCAGCATTGAACATCATAGTCTCTTCTCTTACCCATCCATGAAAACCTATTTCCTTTAGCCTGTAAATCTGTAAAATTGCAGACTTGAAATAAATCTCTGAAATCAGCAAAATTTCTCTGTGATCTTGTCCTGCCTCCGTTTTTTTCATTATTATTAAGGATTTCATTGAAATCTCCAATGGCAATCCATGCTTCAGATCGATTTGTAGCTAATTGTTTGAGTTTATTCCATGTTAAATATCGAAGATCTTGTTGAGGATGACCATACACACAAGACAAATAGAAGCTAATTCCATTAAAGTCAACTTTACAATCGATAAGATTAGGAGATGAACTAAGAACAGAGAAAGATACAGACTGCTTCCACATTACTACTAGACCACCACTTAGACCTAAAGGAGAAACATAATGAAAGTTTTGAAAACGAAGATCAGAAACAACTTGAGAGACATAATCTGTTTGTTGTTTAGTTTCCATGAGGAATATGATATCCGGGAGTAACTTAAAAGCTAACTCTTATAGATGTCGAACTGCCAGGTCATTTCCCAAGCCTCGACAGTTCCAACTGAATGTCCTCATGGTTCCAATGGTGGTACCGGGCACACCGTGCCTCCGTGCTCATCATTAGTTTGTGTATCAGAGAGTGTCGGATCCAAGTTTGATGAACTTGGACCGGTTTCATCATCATGTTTATGTTTCCTTGATGTTGGTGCTGATTGATAATGAGTGATATCTCCAAGTTCTTCAATCATTGCAACCTGTTCAACATGTTGAGGAGAGTATTGATCATCATCAAGGAGTTCTCGGATTACAATACCTCTTGTTTCACGTGGTAATTGAAACCCGTTTGCATCTGGATCTTCATCATCATTATCATCAGGCTGATCATCATCTCCTCCATTGGGGATCAAGCATACGCCAGTGTCATGTGTCATTAGACCGCATACCTCACAGAATCCACGAAGTCTTTCATACTTGAAGTGCAAAAGAGTGTTGACTCCTGGATAGAACTGAAAGTTGCGTTGGAATTTAAGAGGACGATCCACATGCCAGTTTATGCGCACACGAATGTAATCCAGCCTTGCTTCGAAATGGGGGTTAAATTCAGTCTCCATAACAGGACCTAGAACATCAGCAATATGCTCCACAACAGCTTGATTGAGGTATTGCAAAGGTATCCCGCGAATTTGAATCCAAAATGGGATATGATTGAGTTCCATTTGATCATTTCCCGGAAGCCATCTTTGGATAACAAGCATCCTATCTGAAAACGCCCATGGTCCTCTTCTTAAAACCATTTCCAGAGCCTCTGCCGACGAGAATACGAACTGGAAACGCTGGCCTTCGATAATACGGCCTCGGATAACACCAACATTTCCCCAATTTCTTGGTAGGTTGATGATGATTGATCGAAGATTATGTTTTCTTGGAATCAAAGGTCTGCCTATGAGGATGTGTTGGTTTTCATAGACGGCTTGACTCACCACCTCCATCGGGAGAAGGACAGGAGGATCATTGATGCCTAACTCAATACGTTGCATACCCTGTTCTAAATTTGCAGCCATTCTGATTTTTTGTGATAAGAAAAGTGATTCCGAGACAGAGAAGGAAGATAATTTAACACTCGTCTGAAGGATCTTTAAATACAGAAGATGAAATCGTGCATAATCCTTTGTAACTGTCGAGAAACTGCTCCGATTAAAAAGGAGTATCTTCCCATGATATATCCATCGAAACAGAAAATCTGCTTCGGTACTTGACATCGAGATCCACTTCTCATGAATCCGTAAATATCGGTAAATAATTTGAAAATTTGTTGAAATCATGAGTGATTTCGCATTCAAAATCGCCATCATTCGTCACACGGATGTTATTCATTGATTTTTTAAGTTTTTCACACATATTAATAAAACACATAAATAACTAGCAATAAATACATATTTTTATGTGTAAAACAATTTTCTATGTCTTTTAGCCAATAGGTTTTCAATGATTTTAATTAATATGTTTTGAAGTTTACAATTTTATAATATTTAAACATAAAACTACATAGAAATTGAAGAAAATTAATCTTTTTCAAACAAATTTTTATTAAAAACATCAATCATTTAAAAAAGGAGGGAGTAACATTTTGTCTTTTCTACACGGTGGATTGGATATCAGACGAATATTCGGATTTGGATGAATACTCGATTTTTTGTATATCTGAAAAGCAATAATGCGAAAACGAATCGAAAATTTGATGATATAGAAATAACGTAACGGATCACGGATACTTAAAAATACATGGTATATGTTCAGTGCCACTCCTACTTGTTTAGAGAAATGGTTTGTTTTTATAAGAACGAAACGATGTCGTTTTGAGGCGGTCTCGTTCTGTTTGTTATAAAGCCGTTGAGCTCAAAACATCTGATAAATCAAATTCTCATAATGAAATCAAAGTAGTAAACTCAAGATGCAAAACATAAGATAAAAATAAAATAAAAAATCACACAATTTTCATGAAATTGAAAAACACATATTAGTCTCTTCTTATTCTTGAAAATAAGTTGTCACTTCTTGACAACACCAAGCCTTAGACGAAAATCTTCTTCCATAAGAGGAAGCCCTTCACGAAGCTTCACTTTTGGTTCCCAACCAAGAACTTCTTTAGCTTTACTTATGTCTGGTTTCCTCTGCTTTGGATCATCAGGTGTGTTCTCCACCATTTTTATCTCCACGTCCGGTTTAATCAGCTACATATATAAACTCTCTCGTTATATACATTTACCTATTTGTTATTCATTATAGGTTATGTAAAATAAAATAGCAACAAAGACAATACTAACCTCTTTAACTGTCTCAGCTAGTTCAACCATCGTGAACTCGCCTGGATTGCCTATGTTAATAGGTCCGGTTTGGTGTCCTTCCATCAGACGCATTAGACCATCCACCTACAATACCAAAGTTAGTCTTTGTAAAGTCTTGTTATATACATTTTGGATATGACCGAGAATTTTAGAATTATGAGTTTCCAACTCAAAAATAATTGGTAACAAATGGATTGCCTCATATTTCTAATATATTAGTATATGTCTTTCGAGATAATGGATTTTGTTAGTTATTAATCTAAGGTGGTTCTGGCAATAACGGCAAGACCAACTTGGGTCGGGTCGCAGATTTGATCAGACTCTGATACCATATTCGAATTATGGGCTTCCAACTCAAAAATCAAAATCAATTGACAATGAGTAGAATGGTCTATATCACTTATATATTAGTGCATTGTACCATTTAATTTATGTGAGATATTATATCTAATAGAGACATACCATGTCTGAAACATAACAGAAACTCCGGGTTTGTGTTCCCGGTTTTTGAACAGTTAGAGCTTCTCCTCTGCAAAAAAACCGAAAACTATTTTATCATTCACATGCTTTAATCAAAGAAGAATAAAAATTTAAAAACTTAGTTTCACCTAAGAGCCTGAGCAATGAAGTTGCTTACAACACGACCATCATCAATGTTCATACGAGGACCATATGTATTGAATATCCTCGCTATACGGATTTCTACAATAGCACAGTAATGATAATGATTAATCAACCAGCAAAATTATACCAAAGTTTTCAATAAAAAAAGGATGAATTTAATTTACCAATCCCATGTTGCCTATGGTAATCAAACATTAGAGTCTCTGCAACACGTTTTCCTTCATCATAACAGCTTCTAACACCTTAGAATGTGCACCATCACATCCATTTGTGTTAGTTCGTGAACTAATAACATAGACTAAAACCGATCTTGAAATTTTAAAGACCGAAATATAAAATAAAAGTAAATAAATCAGTTTTCCATAATTTTTCAAAAAATTACCCATTTTTAAAATAAAATCTTAAACGTAGAAACTGGTAATGAAATTTAAAAAACCGCAATCTAAAACGAAAATGAATAAGTTTTAACATAATTTTTTTGAAAAATGAACCATTTTTATAATAAAATCTTAAATTTTTAAAAAAGCAACAAACTCGTACTTATTCTACTTGGGTTTAAAACCGGTTCTGACTGAGACTATTACAATCAATGGCTTACCGATCGGGTTTACATTTCCCCAATAGCTCTCAGTTTGAGGATGAACAAGAGGATCACCATACACTTCAGATGTAGAAGTAAGCAAAATTCTTGCACCAACTCTTTTAGCTAGTCCTAACATGTTAAGTGTACCAATCACATTTGTCTTTATCGTCTACAATCAAAACAAGAAACAATATTATTTACATAATCATATAAAATCATAAACATTAATCAAGTTTAAAGTATCAAATTTTAACAAAACCTTAACAGGGTTGTGCTTGTAGAAAATTGGAGATGCAGGACATGCTAAATGGTAGATTTGATCAACCTCAACCAACAAAGGTTCGGTCACATCTAAAAATTCCAAAAAATTTAAACAATAATAAAGTTAATTGATACATTATTTTGTATAATGAGTTCAAAGTTAAGTTGATTAATTAAGAAGAAGATTAACCATGGCGAATGAGCTCAAATCTTGGATGACCAATCCATTTCTTGAGATTGTCTTTTGATCCAGTGAAGTAATTGTCAGCGACGAGTACTTCGTTCTTTTCGTTTTGCATCAATCTATCAACTAAATGAGAACCAATGAATCCAGCTCCTCCTGTCACCAATATCCTCATATTTGACTG
>OVAV01002256.1:0-11502 GCA_900406375.1 Iberis amara
TCTTCTTTCTTCTGCCTCAATCTTTCTCAACAAATCTTCTTCTCTCTGCTCAATCTGCTCCAAAGCCATTGTAAGAGCAGCCAGATTCTTCTCCAGCCCATGAATATAGCCTCTGTTTTTGCTTAAGCAATTACAGACATTATTCAGAACTTGATCACATGATATTTGTATGGAAACACAACCTCCCATCTTGCAATTACCACAACAGCCAAAAGAAAAGATTAAGGGAAGCTCAATCACGCAAAAGGACTTTTTGCTCTCAAGTCTTCGCCATCTTGGAACTCTAAAGGAAGTTCAAACATAACTGTGTGTCTGAGTTATAAAAACAGGGACAATAATTATATAAATAAATAGTTTTGACTTTATCAAAGACGAAGTAAACGCTACTAAGTTCTTTTATCTTATTCAATTCCTGGTTTTTACAGAAAGACCGGCACGAAAATCGATCCGAAGAGAACTATAGGGTTCAGTAGAAACAGATTGAACAAGGAAGAGATGGAGGTGGTAGTTAACAAGGCCAAAGATATCGTCTCCTTGTACCCTATTGTTTCTTCTGGACTAAATCTGGGTTTATGGTAAGATCCTGAATCTTACCTTGAATCAACAGAATTGGAGAGAGAAGTGAAAAAGAGTAATGAGTAAGAAGAAGAAGATAGAGCTGAAGAAGTTGAGAACGATATTCTTTGACTGTATAATACTATAAATATATCAGAGTTTGTCCGATATTAATTTAATTTATTTTTGGTTATAGTTGGTTTCTTTGTTTTTCTCTCTTTTCTTATAAATATATGTTATGTTAGAAAATACACTAAATATACATTATATAGTCTAACTAGATGATGTCTCGTATGCACAGGATAAATTTAATAACAAAATATTATTGTTTAACTTTTTAAAAAATTATATTGATAGTTTAAATATAAATTTATGATATAGTTTAAATATATATTATAGCATAATGAAAATTAGATATATTATTAACATAAAGTTTTAATCATTACAAATTTAAACTATATTCTATTTTTTAAATTTATAAAGTTAAATTTATTATCACGTTCATAAATTAAATTAAATTTTAAATTTTTGAAAAATAACAATATTTACTATATATATATTCGTTGTGGTCCAAAGATGAATATGACAAAAAAAGTTTATGTTATGAAGTACATTGTTATATTTAAATTTGACAAATATATAATATTCTAGTATTTTATTATGTTTGATTTGATTATTTATTTTAACCAAAAAATTGAATTGAGCAAATAAAAATTTTAAATTAGATGTCTATAAATAAAAGTTTTTCTTTTATAATTTATCATTTTTTAGTATATTTATATTTTTTAATTAGTCCACTACTCATTTTTGCATTTGATGTGATTTTTTTACAAAGAAAATAGATTATGTAATATGTGTCCGAATTTTAAAAATTTAAATCATATATATAAAAAAAATATTTATTATTAATTTAACATTATATAACTATTAGTTTTTATTTTCAATAAAAATGGATATCCAAACTTCCTTATTCGAGACGAATATCATTAAATATATCAATTAAAAAAACAAAAATTACAATAAATGCATCAAAATAAACTAAAAATATCAAAAAATTGTGGAGCCGCCATGTAGGAATAAAATGCTTCTCATTTAATATATTTATGATATTTAGTAAATAACCACTACTCCTAGCTTCCTTTTCTCTCTCTCCACCGAAATTATACAATATATTCAAGTAAGCCCTTACTCTAATGAACAGTCTATCTATATGTGTAGGCTTATTTTGTCCACCTACGTTATGGGTAGTCAGTATATTGTTTTGGTAGTCAGTATATTTTGGGGTTTAAGGTTTATATTTTGGGTCTAGGGTTTATATTTTGGGGTTTAGGGTTTTGTATTTTGGAGTTTATGGTTTATATTTGGGGGCTTCGGGTTTATATTTTGGGTTTAGAGTTTATATTTTTGGGTTTAGGGTTTATATTTTGAGGTTTCAAGTTTATATTTTGGGTTTAGAGTTTATATTTAGGGGTTTATGGTTTATATTTTGAGGTTTAGAGTTTATATTTTTGGGTTTAGGGTTTATATTTTTGGGTTTAGAGTTCATATTTTGAAGTTTAGAGCTTATATTTTGAGGTCTAGAGTTTATATTTTCGGGTTTAGGGCTTATATACATTGATAGTCCAACTATTTTTTTATATAGTCCGACTATTTCCGAGTTTATATTTCACTAAAATGAAACTTTACTATTTACGATTTAACAATATAATTCCGTTTTTAATAATTTAAATTATGTTAGATGTAGAAAAAAATATGTGTTTTTTATGTAAGTTTTTATGATTTGATTATTTGAATTGGAATGCTTAATTTGTCACAAAGAATGTAGGGGTTGGAATTAAATAAATAAATAAGAGAGAGATGAATCTCACATGCTCGTGTCCTGCAAACAAAAGGTAAATACGAAATATGTGTTGTGTATTAATACCAACTTTCTCATTATATAAGGTAATGCTTATTCACTTAAATAACTATTTTTCTATGATTATATCTGCAAATCGCCTTTTTATATACTATGTTTTTTATTATCATATTTTATTTTTTTATTTTTTGTAATTATTATTTGATGAATGAGTACACGATGCTTTGTGTACACGACGCTTTGAGTACACGATGCTTTATGTACGTGACGCTAACTATTCGGTGTACACAATGATTATTCAGTCCATGCAGCATATGTATAGTGTACTAATAGCAATGTTCTGTACACAATGCTTTTGTACATCGTGTATCATGCAACATGTGTATAGCATCACGTACAAAATGATGTGTATACGATGCTTGTGTACATCATGCTAATTATTAGATGTACACAATGATGATGCAGTCTATGTACAACATCGTATATCATGCAACATATGTATAGCGTCATATACACAATGATGTGTACACGATGCTTGTGTACATCATGTTAATTATTAGATGTACACACTGATAATGCAGTCGTACACAATAATAATACAGTCTATGTACAATGACGTATAATTATTAGATGTACATAATGATGATGCAATCTATGTACAACGTCGTGTATACATAAGCATCGTGTACATGATGTTATACACATGTTGAATGATACACTACATCGTACACAGACTGAATAATCATTGTGTACACTGAATAATTAGTGTTATGTACACAAAGTGTCATATACAACGTCATGAAACTTGTTTTTTTCTGTGTTCAAATTAAACAAAACAAGTATTCATTTATAGAGTATAAAAAGTTAAGACTTTTGGTATAATTTTTAATTTTTTTGAATACATATACTATCAAGTAATTGATTTTTAAAGATTGAAGGTGAAAAAAAAGCAAATGTCAACATTTGATACATGTCACGAGAGAGAAAATGATAGAGTGTAATTATATAGAGAAATAAGGATATAATGGAGACAAAAGTTTTTTGTTTCCTCACCAAATTGCACTAATAGCAAAAAAATACACTAGAATGTAATTACTTTCCAAAAAGTACTACCTACACTATAATACTATAACGTAATTGTTCCTATATAATAGATAATTACAAATTTCTCTTAACCAAGAAGTTTGTTTAAGTTCTTGTTTGATTCGGGGGCCGAACAATTTTCTAATTTACCAAAAAAAACCCTATTTCTCTCCCCTTTCTCTTAAAAGCACCGTCCATCGTCAAGGTTAGGTTTTGGACCGGCGGCAGAGACTCACTGAGCGACGGCTCCGGTCCCATCTGCTTTGTTTCTTTCGTCTTTTCGGGCTAAGAGGAGAGATCTTCTCAATGGTGCTGTGCAGGTTCGGTGAGTGGTGACCGATGTGATGCCGCGCCGCGCCGCGTCTCTGCCGTGTCGAGCTCTTCCGGACTCCGGTCATCGGTGCAGTCTCTTCTGCTCTTAGGTCCTCCGGCGGTGTGGTTGGTCTGCGGCGTTATATCGGTATGCTTCCTTTGGGCTTCTGTCTTGGCTTCCGGCGTGATCCTTGCATCTACTCCGCTTTTCTGGCTTCAGGTGATGCACCGCCCTTTTCCTCTTGGTTTTGGCGATTAAGGTGTCATCCTGAGTCTGTCTCTGCGAGGTTTGGTCGTTTGTAGATCTTGGTCAGAATTGTTTTGGGTGTAGTGGGTAAGGTTTTGGTTCATTATGGTCAGATCTGTCTTGGTTAGTTCTGGTTCTCGGTTTCCAGTCTTGTCATGTGCCTGCTGTTTTGCTTTCACCGTTGGATCTCTTTCCTTGTATAGTATTTTGTTGTGTATTTGGTTTTTGATTATGCTGGTTTTCTGTTATGAGCTTTTGGACCCTTCTACCTTGCGTTATCTATCTTGATTTCTCCGGCTTTTGCCGATCGTTATCTTCATCTCCGGGATGAATCGTAAAAGCAGCTTTTAGCCTCCTCCATCAGATCTAATTTACAGATTTGAAGCGAGATCTGTCTGATTTCCTTGTCTTCTTTCTACCGTTGTTTAGACCTATGTTTCGTCTCTATCGGTCATGGCATTTGGTCATGGCATTTGTGACATGCTTTTTCCATCTTCGGAAGTCCGTTCAGCCTCTTCTTGAAGTGCTTAGTTTTTATTTCAGAAGTCTACCAAACTCTAGTGAGGACTTGTGCAGCAGAAGCTTCTCCGATCGTGTTAGTTGATTCGTTTTGGCGTGTCTTCTTCGCCGCTTCGGTTCCTGCTCTTGGGAAGTCATGGTAGTTGATTGTGGGTTTTGGGGTTTTATTGGTTTAGAATAGAATTCCAGTGCTTGTTTGTATATTTTCTTGGCTCCCGTTTGCGGGTTGTGTCTCCTGAGATTTCGAGCTCCAATAGTCAAAATTTGCGGGCTTAGTTTCCTGAGATTTTGAACTCCAATAGTCGAAATATACGGGCTTAGTTTCTTGAGATTTCAAACTCTAATAGTCGAAATTTACAGGTTTTGTTGGTTGGTGTCAGTAAAATCGTTTCAATTTAATATTAATCCAATAGTTGAAAAAAAAAAAAAAAAAAAAGTTTCTTGTTTGATTCGGTTTTGGATTACTTTCTCTTCTCACCACCACTTAACCAATTACACAATTCAATTTATGACAATCAATCCCCAAACCCAGAATCGATGGAAGCTCCTGCGAATTCGAGAGGAAATCTGAGAGCGGTGGCTCTTATCACCGGCGATAACAACGTCCGGGGATGTCTTCAATTCATACAAGATACTTCCGGTGATTTTTGTCTTCTAATATATTATCGGTGTGCGTGGAATCTAATCTATCATGTCTGGGTCTTTTGTGTGTGTTTTTCAGGGAGCACTCATGTTACAGGAAAGATCACGGGACTTTCTCCTGGCTTCCATGGATTTCATATACATACTTTTGGAGATACCACAAATGGCTGCAACTCTACTGGTTGGTTCTTCTTCTCTGTGTTTCTTGTATTTAATTTCCTTCCTTGTGAATTAGGTTTCTTGTGTTTTATTGTGGTTCTCTTGTACCTTATTCTTCTGAGATGTCTTTAATTGTTTCTCCTTTAGAGTAAATCTTGCTTATCTTCACTTAACGGGATTGGTTTGTATCAGACTAGTTTAGGTTGACTCTTACTGTTGCTAAAGAATTGGCTCAAGGAACTATTTAGATTGGTGTTGAGACCTTAATGTCTTTATATTGGTAACTGTTCAACCTCAGGACCTCACTTCAATCCATTAAATCGAGTTCACGGACCACCGGATGAGGAAGAGCGTCATGCAGGCGATTTGGGTAACATCTTTGCAGGATCAGACGGTATATTCTTTGTTCCCTGAGAATGATGCTACCAGTGTTTTGTTCCCAGAGTATGATGACAGTCTTTTCGGATGAAACTTGTTTTCAGGTGTTGCTGAAATCTCAATTAAAGACAAACAGGTACCAGCCATCTTCAGTCATTCAATGTCCGAGGAAACAACCGTTTCATTTTCTCAGTTGGTTTTGAAAGTCATAGACTTCTTACACTGCGCATAATCATATCATTAGTTACATTACCTCGGCTTCTCTTTGCTTTCACAGATACCGCTTAGTGGTCAGTATTCCATACTCGGGAGGGCAGTTGTTGTACATGCTGATCCTGATGACCTTGGTAAAGGTAACAACTTCTATACACCTTTAGTATCAGTCCAATGTCACTCTATACACAAACTGAGCCGTCGCAGTTTGAGGGTAAAATCTCAATATTGATCAGTCTGTTGTTGTGATCAAGTACCTTCCTGCCATAGATCTGATGTTCATGATGTGCTCTGTTAATGGAAGAAAATCATGATCTCATTGTGTTTGTTAACAACTGTGAAGGAGGACACAATCTTAGCAAATCAACAGGAAACGCTGGCGCAAGGGTTGGATGTGGTATTTGCTACAAAACTAACATATTGAATAGAAACAACACCATTTTTTTAATGTGTGAAGTAGCTCACTGTAAATTTTGATGTTGAACCAGGTATTATAGGACTTCAGTCATCCGTTGATGCTAAACTCTAGCTTTTTGAGACCAATGAACTATCCAGACCAGAGCCACAATCAGTATTTTTGTGTCTGTAGCTGTATATCAAAGAACATACCAAGAAGCGAAATTGTATATTGACATACTGTTTAAAACATTGAGTCATAATCTTAAGCAGTAAACGAGCTCAAGTCTTCTTTGAACATGAATCACCATAGTTTCATAAGAGAAACCAAACATTGAAAGTAGCCAGGATTTTCGTTTCTGAGATTGAATGCTATCAATACAATCTGATACATGGTCCCATGTTGTAGGAGAGCTTCTCGAATCTTCTCCATGTAACATAATAGAAGGTTCTACATTACACCTATCCTCTCAGCCATGTGTTTCTGTAGGAAGAGTTGTCACGAAGAGAAGCATCATGGGGCTTGTATTCCATGACATATGCATGAGGCAACTTCAAATGTCGCTTGATTGAGTCTCTCAAACCCATCACTGCCTGTTAAAGGATAACATTTTACTGTGTAAGTACCAAACAAAACAATGGAGGGAGCGAGAGAGAGAGAGTTCTTCTTGCAATTTGCAAATAGTTTTCTCACCTGATGATCAGAAGCATTGCGGTTCCATACGCTAATGATGTCCTCATTGAAGCGAACACTCAGTACAGCCCCACATATATTGTTAGCATCATCAAGCTGGTCACCTACCAACGCAAGAAGCTGAAGAAACAAATAAATAGATGGGTCTCACATGATGCTCAGATACAAAAGCCTCTACTCTGAGTATGAAAGATGCACAATCTATATAACATGTACAAAAAAGTTCCTTTTGAATGAGTTTGAAGGGTGTCAAGACCCAATAGAACTGGCCACAGAAAACAAACTCACCAGATCCTCCCAGAAGCGAGCGGATACAACTTTCGGGAAGCGTATGATCCACTTTCCTCCATTGCAGTTGGCACCATCCTGAAGGAGATGGGTTTAGCCTTAGTTTAGTTTGTTTTATAAAGGGTTTAGCTTTATTGATTTGATGATCCACATATGAACAAAGACAAAGCCAATCATAAAAATCAACAAACGGAAACACTTACCTCCCACAAGGGGCGAATCCCATCCTTAAAGAAATGAAGATCTGTTGGACTAGGCAAAAGAGAAGAACGAACAAGGTGACAGTAACAGGCCCAAAACCCTTCAACCTAGGTACCAAACCCCAAATCTCAAAAATTAGCAAGATAAGATTGCAGACAGCTTCAAGCATGGACTTCCATTGGTATATTTGTGCTTACCGTGCTGAACTCCACAATCTTCTTCATGTTATCCTCATAAGAGGTCTGGCTCCTGACCCCTGGTGTCCGACGGGTGTACCATATCACAAACTTGTACTGCAGATTTACAAAATATACAAAAACGCAGAGCCATGGTCTTAACTTAAGCAGACTAGTAATGATCTCATTTTGCCCAAACTACAAATTGAATTATTCTCACACGGATGACTAAGGGCAGAAGCAAAGAGCACATGAATATGAATATCTCACTATAGCAAAATTTATAATAATAGAGCTCATAGACAATTAAACAAAGTCATGAAACCTAAATTCTACAGGAAAACATCCAGAAATATAGATTCGGAATCCAAATCCTCCAATACCTCAAAATTATAGAGAATATCAAGCGATAAGAAAATAAAGGACAAACCCGTAGAGGATGCAGACCAGCATTGAGCTCACGAGAGTGGCGTTCTTCAGGGAAAGAGTCGGTAACATACTGCGACTTAACGTTTTCCATGTTTCCTGATTCTCTACCGTCCCTGATCTCATCTTCTTTCCTCTCTGAAACCTCCATTTTTCTCGATTTTAGCTTCAGGCGTGCAGCTTCAAAGCCCTAAAAAAAACTCTAAACGAAGAAGACGAAAGAGGGCTACAGCACTTTGACTAATCTCGGTCAAATCAAATACATACGAGTCGAAATCTGGAGAATATTATATGGGCCTTGTTGGGTCTATATAATAGGCCTTAACGAAATAAGAATCTCTTTCTTTGAATAAAAAACATATAATTATTCTGGAAATATTTTATAAAAATACACCAGTGTTAATATTAACGTAATCAAGATGAAATATTATTTGAGACAGAAATTATATATCCGTGGAAATGAATAATAATATAAATAAGGAGTAAGTGTTTCATATAATAAGAGAGATTTTGATCGGACCAAAATTGTGTTAAGTTTATGCAGTATTCATTTTTTTGTTATATACTAGGCTAGGGTTATCCATGCTACGCGCGAATTTTTCTAAAAACGATTTGGTTTTACATTTTGGTGTGAGGGATAATATAAAGAATACGCAAGAGCGTGATTCGATCGATTGAGTTTAAAATATTTGATTCCAACATCTTCACCATTCATAAATATATTGTCGCATCATGCTATAACTGTCCAACAAAGTAACATGCATTATTCCTTTGAATCTCTATGGTAGATGTCTTAGAGTAACTATTTTGCTGTGCAAGTTTGTCTACAAAACCAGGCGGGCCAATTGTCTTTGAAGTATCATTGATTGAGAGTAAAGGTTTAGGACATATTTCAAGAATAGCTAATGCTCACAACCTTAAATACAACCTACGACCTTGTTTTAAGTTCATGACATAAATATAACATTGTATAAGAACATGGCAAGAACTCATTCTGAACTTTCAGCAACAATAATGCATGTTCTTTATATGTAAACCGCAAATCAAACCCTCTACAAGCAAGTAGTAAACAAATTAGAAATCACTTGATAGCAGAAGGAACATATGTGAGCCTAATTTGTTGTCCATTAATTTGGAATTTAAAACACATTGTCTCTGCTTAGAATCGTCCCATTGGTTTCTTCTTTGCAGATATTGAACCATACTTTGCTTTATAGTAAGTTGACCTTGTACTTTTTGCTGCTCCTATTTATGCGTACGAAGACAAAGACCTTTGTTGTGCTAGCCATACAACACCGTAAGTGCGTATACATTCATTTTGTTTATAAAAAACATATTCGGAGTGGACAGTTTTCCTCTTTCCTTCTTTTATCACCAATCGAAGGGTGATCATTTTTTTTTTTTAGTGCAATACGGCTACAATAAAATCTATGACGCCTTCATAAAAATTGCTCAATTCATAACCATAAAAAAAAACAATGAATAATCCTTAAAGGTACACTTCGAACAGTCATCATAAATTGTGATAGACATTTACATATTGTCGAACGGCCTTCAGACATTAACTCTTTTATTGACCAAATCCTAGCTGAAGCCATTCTTATCCAACTCTTGAAAAAGGGGATACGCTTTGTTTGATATCACATATGTGACAATAAGGGGATCAACGAAGGTAAGAACGCTTATTATGTTTCAAGATTTAAGGCATCAACATAAAGATACATAATCTGTTTTTGTGTAATTCTTTTTCTTTCTTGATTTTGATCTTTGGACTATTGCAACATTTACTTCCCTTAGAATAGAAGATGACGCTACAGGGTCTAAAGAACTTACATACATTGTGATTGTATCTCCATCTGCTATAGCTTTTGGATCCACCTTTATTAAAAGCTTGATCAATAACATTATCAATTCTCAAAACTTGGTAATGAAATGAAGTGAATTCTCACAAAAGTGTTTGAAATTCGAAAATAACTCTTTCAGGCAAAAACATAGGAATTTCAATAGTGATTTAATTCAATCAAAGTATGAGGTAATAGTAATCCAAAGAGAGAGAAAAGTCCCTATCACATACACAAAAGCAACCATATGAAATCTCTTCTTATCATGCTTATACATGTTTCAAAATTATGTTCTTGATGCTCATTTCATACCTCAACATATGCTTTCTTATGTCTTTTTAAGATCTCAATAACAAGAATAGAAGCTTCCTATGCTGTTTGTGGTCGAGGTTTTGATTGCTTCCATGCTTCAAGTAATTTTGTAGACCTATGCAAACAACTTGATTACACAGTAAAGTTCAAATCTTTCTAATACATATATATATATATATATATATATATTATAAGAATATGTCTTTGCGTTGGAGAAGTATAGGTATAAATATAGGTATAAAGTATAAGAAGATGCGATATACACCTTGAAAGACGAATATAAGAGTACTGCAACAAGTAGTAGGTTGACTGCTTCAAAAGCTTAGATCTGTTACAATGTAAATTAGGGTTTAGAAGTGAAGAGGAAGATGAAGAAGAAAAAGGCTTTTGTAGAGAAGTCACATAGGCATAGACACATAAGAGAATGACGGTTTTCGATATGTATGACTTGAATAGTTGGCTGACTTGGTAACATATCAGAGGTTATTGAAATAGTTGAGGAGTGAGTTGAAGAGGTTAGCAAATTTGATAAACATGAATTTGCTAATCATATGTCTAGCAAATACTTAAGTTTAATTATGTCATTAAAGTACTTAAGATATCATCCAATTCAGGCAAGGTTCAACTCACTAATCCTATTAGAATCATGCTTAGTCTAGGCCATTAAGATTGTTGGTTTAAACATTCAAATATGCATAACTTAAAAAGTTAATAAAAAGTCAACAGTTTCAAAAGTCAACAGCAATTAGCAAAAGTCAACAGAAATTAAAACTTGAAATTCAAAGGTAAAATGGCTAAGCAAATGGTATGGGTAATTGATTCGGATGATTAAGTGACTTTCTATGATGCTCAGTGCTAACTATTAAACTAATCCTTGGTCTAAGATTCACCTAAATAGACTAATCCATTCTCATGGCACTAATCCTTCCCCTAATCATGCAATTAAGACAATCCCTTGGATAATTACACAACTAAGAAACATTAAGTCTTAATCCATACTAAACCATTAAACTAACTAACACAAATTCCTTGGTTAGGCCTCATTTAGCAAGTAGAGATTGATTCCAGCATTTTATCGAACACCTTCCGGACAATAAACTACCTATGANGTAGAGATTGATTCCAGCATTTTATCGAACACCTTCCGGACAATAAACTACCTATGATCTAGATCTAATTGATCAAGATAAATCTAGCATTAA
>OVAV01002257.1:0-11152 GCA_900406375.1 Iberis amara
CACAATGTCTTTGATCAAAACACTTTGTTTCTTGCTACCTACCAGCTTGTGCCAATACGACTGTTTCGGATCTTCGGGGGTTTTGTAGTCTGTCCAATACATATTTCTTAGGATATGGACCACAATGAAGCCCGGTAGAAATACCAAACTCACGGAGTGATAGACAAAACGGTTTCCCAGAGAACACAAACCACATCTCATATTTTCTAGCAGTTACCAGAGAACGGCATAGCATCTGATGGACCAGTTTACCTGACAAGGAAGCCGTCCGAACCAGAATGTTTAGTAGTGGCCCAAAAACTGAAGCTTTTAATTGGTTGAAAGCTTCAGTTCCTTGCAGCGGATCCACAATGTCAAGAAGAAACTCAGGCTTTGAGTATGAGTTTATCCTACCCCCTGGGGGATATCTATCTGGCGCATAAAGCCTACGCGGTAGCCGTGTCGGATCAACCGTTATCTCTTTCTCTAAGCCTCGCCTGCTGCAATGGACAAATTTTTCTGCCCCGGGTGGACATCTCCTTCGTTTAATTTTTTTGGTCTATCTCCTTTGCGACTGCTAATGGGGACCAAATTTGGATTGTTTTCTAAGGCGGCCATGGACTTACCTCTTGTACCAATGGACGTATCTTTTGGGTCCCTGTGGACACGGTCTACTTTCTTATAGACATGATTCGCTGATTGAATGCTTGTTTGGTCCACCGATTTGACAGATTTAGCTTTTGCGTCGCCGGGGGGATTTTTCGCCGACATCTCACCGGTTTGCTTTGTTGAAGCTTTTGCAGTCATCGTCGAGGGTTTGCTCCCCGACTCACGCCGTTCCGCTGGCTCTTGGATTATTCTAGCATCTACAGTTGCTTCCCGAGTTACCGGCATACGCCCCGGATTTTCGAGGTTGACTGTAGTTATTTTTCCGGTTGTCGGTGGTTGTTTTGGCGATGTCGATGGTTGTGTATCCAGTTCCGTTAACGGTTGTGTCGCCTGCGCTTTGCTCGGATACCGAGGCGAGGCTTTTTTGTTGCTTCCGATGACATTTGTTGTGTCTCCTCCGTGTATTGTCTCCGGAAATCGTTGTTGCCGACGATATCAAACTTTCGCAGTCGGAGAGAAGAAGAAAGAGAAAAGTGGATTAGTCTATCAAGGAAGTTAAGGGGAAGTGGATTACTGCCAGTTACGTTTGAGTTTACCGAGAAAAATAAAAGGCGAATTAAGTCAAATATTTGTTTAAAAAAATTTACCTGTTAGTGAGAAGAGCAAGAGAGTAAACTCGGTTGAGTTGATATGTGGCATATATCATAAGATATGCCCAATATGATATGATATATGCCAATATGGTATAATATCATGTAAGACTTTGTCATTTTATGGTACTGAATATATTTTTTCCTATATTAATTACTGTTTTTATGGAATATTAGATATTAAAAGAACATTTATGAAACAAAATCTATATAGAAACCAATTAAAATCTAATACACCGAATATGTTGCACGAAAAATCTAATCTCCAATTATGATTCGTAAATTACCTAATTAGCAAAATAAAAAATAAAAAAATAAAAAATAAAAAACTTTAAAGAAAATCCTTCTCACGTCTCCATCTATATATCCACATTGTGTCGGCAAGGGACGACAGTTAAGCAGAATCCTAAGATTAAAGTTGGTTCCTTTTTGGGATTGATAGCTTGATGGAGAAGGCAATCACTGATTTAGAGCTTGTAGATTTAAGCAAGCATAACTTCCGTCGAACCCTAGATTCTCTCCAAGATGGTGCTCATTCGCTTCTTCTTCTTATGGTTCAATGGAAGGAAATCGATGGATTTTTCGATTCCGCCAAAACCGTCCTTAGAGAGCGAGCGAAGGAGCTACAAGCGCTTGATGAATCTATCAAGGCTAAATCTCTGGAACTCGATGCGAAGGAGAAGGAGCTTTGTTCGATGGATGAGTCGGTTAAAGCGAAGCTAAGCGATTTGGAGAAGAGGGAGAAGGAGTTCCGTTTGGAACAGAAGGCAGCAATGGAGAAAAGGAGCGGGGAAATTGAAGAATTGGAGAGATTTACTAAGAAAATCGAATCTATGGAGAAATTTTCTGATGAGAAGGTTAAGGAACTCGAACTGATCCGACTTGAGTTTGAGCCACTAATTTCATTGTTGGCCAAAAGCATAGGGTCGAGTGTGACTATGCCTGCAAGCTGTTCGAATGATTTGGTCAAACAAAACATAGCCTTAGGAAGAATGATTCCGTATTTGGACCCAGGAAAGCTTGTTTTAGATGCTATAGAAAGGTCTTTCAAGGAATACTTGAATAAAGGATTTGGAGAAGCTGATGTTGATAAAGTTGTTAATAGTTTCATTGTTCTGTTAGAGAAATTGATACATATGGCACCAAAAATACTACCTAAGGTGAGAGAGGAAGCGACTCAACTCGGGGTTGAGTGGTTAGACAAAGCTAAAACCAACCCGGACAATCGCTCTTGGGTCTTAGGTTGCTTGTTGTTTCTAGCTGCTTATGATTTGGCCTTTGTGACTACTCATGAGGTGCTTTTAAACCTCTTAGAACCCTTCCTGTCTTATGATCAGGCCCCGAAACTATTTCGCCTTCTGGGGTTAGAAGATAAGGTTTATGGTAATGTTTTCTTCTTCTTTCACTGATTATGAGTAGTTGTTGCCCAAAACCTGAACTTTATGTGAATTGATTTGCAGGTGTGGCTGAAACTCTAAAGAAAAAGGGAAAATATCTTGAAACACTCAGATTCGTCTGTGAATTCCGGTTATATAAGCTTTGTCCAGGAAGACGACCAGGAGCCCTTTTGCATGAGTACTTAGATTCCTCAGAAAAAGCTGCTCGAGTAATTGGTGGGACTGGAAACTCAATGGAGGCACAGGTAAGCTAAACCTCACTCTGTTCTATTCAACCTTGCTCATGTGTGATGTAAGTTGATTAAGCTTGTTGTAGAAAGCAAGGAGGGAAAAGAGAAAAGCTGATGCAGTCATGGCCCTTAAGTGTATCAGAGAGATGAAAGCAGAGTCTATGTTTCCTGCTAAAATTCTTAATAAGCTCATCTTAATGAAGAACGATGAATCAGCACAGAAAGCAACCAAACCAGTTGATGAAAGTTATGATAAAAAACGGAATATGACCAATGGTGTAGAGAAATCTATTATTTCTTGTGAGCAGAAGAGTGAAGGCAAACGTCAAAGATTAACTGAACCGATCACTCCTTCACAGAATTCAACAGGTATGTTGTATCATGTATCACTATCAACCTTGCGCGTATACTAGCAGCTTGACCCTATGCATCTAAGTAATTCGCTTTCATTGACTTGCTGTTTAAGTAACACTTGTGTTTTTTGTTTGGGAAAACTTGAGACATCGCCTTATTAGAACTGTGTTCTTATGTTAAAGATAACTGCCTAACTGGTAAGCTGTAATTTGACATTTTTAATGCTTCTCTGAATCGTCCAGTGATTCGGCCTGGGAGTCAGTCCGTTCCTTCTGGAGTGAAGATTGAAGAATCAGGAGTAAATCATCAGGCAGACACCACCGAAACTAAGCAACCAGACACTCTCTCTGGTTCCATTAACGCGGACATGTTAAGGGAGCTACTAGAAAAGCAATCTCTAAATGAGAGTGATGTCTCTAATGCTATCAAATGCATATCAGATCCAGCAAAGCTTGTTTTAGACACATCCATGGCTCTGTGTCCTAAACATGACGAAGGGGGACACCAGTTCAAGCTGCTAATTACTTCAAGTAGCTGTTCCTTATTGTTAAGCCACCTGAAGAAGTTCCCGACTCAAATTGAGCATCCTGTGAAAAACGAGGCCAAGAAACTAGCAATTTACTGGAAAGAAAAGATCTCAAAGAGTAAGACGACAGATGAATTGGAAGTGATTTGTTTCCTAGAGTTTCTTGGTATCTTTGGAATTGTGTCAGAGTTCAAGGCTAATGACCTTCTAGGTCTACTTGAAAATTCTTATTGGCAAACTGTATCTCCTGACCTTTGCCAGTTTCTCGGGCTCGCTGACGCCATTCCAGGTTTCATTCAAAATCTTATAAAAACTGGGCATCGTCTCAAGGCAATCAACTACATATACTCATTTGGTATGGAACAGAGATTCCACCCTGTTTCCGATATTATCAAAGATTCCTTGCGGATTACAAAAGAATCTGCAGAGAAATCGCGTAGAGAGGCTAAGACCGGATCTGCACAGCAGGTAAAGTTCCGTCCTTTGTTTTCATTTGTTTGACACCTCTTACTTAGTTCTTTACGAAAAAGGAGACTTTACAGGTTGCAGCTATAGACAGGCAGATCAGATCGCTAAGAGCCGCCATTAGATGCATATTTTCTCACAAACTCGAATCAGAGTTCCAGCTCGGTAACTTCGAGCAAGAAATTAAGTCGCTTCAAAAGCTTAAAAGAAACCAATCTGAGGGATCTAAACCGGATTTGACAATCAAACAGTCGGAGATGGAAAAAGTACCAAATGTAGCAGAGACTAGTGCTTCTGTCACTAGCAACACTCTTTCGAAACCTTCCTCTGTGAGCAAACCAAAAGTGAGGAATAGAGGTAGAAAACGCAGCCAGTGGGGAAACAAACAGAGATCAGTAAGCGTTGCTTCTAAACCAAGCAATGATCACTATCATGAGCATGAGCATGAGCATAAGCATGGCTATTCCCTGAACCAAAGACTGACTTGGCCGGATGATCATTACGGTAGGTATTACACCGGAACGCAAAACTCTGATTACAGTTATAACCAGTCGACACAATCAGAGCGAGACCTGATGTATCGAAATCACAATCCTTTCTACCAACATTATTTGTAGTTGTGCTTTTTTTTTTAGGGCTCACTATAGGCTATCCGATATCATTTATTGCTTCTTCGGAATTCTTTTTTGTTTGTTTGTAGGATTTATATATTTGATTCCAACTGTTTTGTATCAGAAATATTAAATATTTCTGAGCACATGTCTATAACTACGTTCGATTTGTTCCTTTCTTTGCCGTCTTTAGTTTGAACATATATAGGCCAAATCAAGGAGAATTTCTGAACAAATTTGAACTATTGCATTTTTGAGTTTGAATAATTGCAATAATTTAGATGTTGTAAATTTTGGAAGTGAAAAATATGGTTTTTGAATTTGAAACGCAACAATTTTTGGTATGAAAACTTGCACTTTTATGCGAAAAATCATAATCTTTAGGTGCACCATTTGACCATAATGAAATGTTTTTGTGGGCATTAGCAAATGATGGAAGAAGAAATAAAACAGAGAAAAGAATATATAATTTTCCACACCAATAAAATTTTTGAGAAAATGCATTAAACACTAGAAACTGTATTTGTATCTCTTATATCTTAGCCTAGAACAAAATAAAATTTTGGTTGTCTTATCCTACAAGGAATTTTGTGTAACCCAAGATTTTAATAATGACTGAAAATACTCTTTTTTTAAAAAATGCTTTCATGCTCGATTCAATCATTATCCAAGTTTAAATTGCGCACAATCTCGTGTTTATAAAACCAATAATCTAAATGAGTATATTCTTGTGAACAATTGCTAGTACATTAGTGCGCAGATGACAACAAAGTTTGGAAAGTTAAAAAAATTTGAGGGAATATATTTTTGAAGACGATAAAAAGATGCATTTTCTCCATACAACATTCAATGTGATACACATGTTAATGCCCCTTACTAGAGAATGTTGTAAACAAGTCTTCGGAGTAGACAATATATAAAAAAAACTTAAACAATAAAATGGCAAATACATATGGTTTGACCATATTCTCAAAGGTAGTATATTACATATTATAGAATTATTGTTTCTTAATCAAAACTTTCCAAGAGAATCATGATGGAGGCATATATGATTGTTGGAATCTGAATCAAGCGTGAGAGCAAACGACTATTTTTGACACAACCATATTTTGTTGATCAATTTCTTAAGAAATCCAATTGCGAGAATTTTATTCCAATGATCATTCTCATGGATGAGAGTGTAAAATTTACGTCATATACAGGACAAACGGTTTCACAATTCAAGCACTCACAAGTAACTAGTTATTTAATGTATGTTTTAACGAACACTATATTGTATTTATCTTGTGTGGTAGAGAAATTGAGTAAGATACACTAGTAATTCTAGTACTCAACATCTGCAAACTATAATGCAGGTGCTTTAACTAAAAGATCAATAAATTATGGTTTATCTTATGTGGATTTTCTTGGATCCTAGAAAGATATTTATTAGATATTGAATTGATTTTAGTATAGTGATCTGATTGTAACCCAGTATTGTCTAAACCAGTTCTGGTTATTTCCTTTATAGATTGCATATAAAAGCTCAATTGTAAGCACATTCAAAATTAATGGGAAATAACATATACTTCTTTGTTTTCCACTCTACGATTCTGTTACAACTAACTAACATGGTATCAGAGCTATGAGGGTCGAATCCTCATACAACCTTCGTTTTTCGCCTTCGCTCTTAGTCAAATTTGAGTTCTCCGTTCTTCGATCTCTCTTTTAAGCTCCGGTTCTTCAACACAGAGGATTTTTCTTCTACAAATAGTTAGGTGTACTTGCTTGGGGTATGTGGATAGATAAACGAAGAGAGCCCTATTCTAGAACAAGTTCTCTAAAAAGAAAAATGTATGCAGATGCTGGCCTATTAAGAGAGTGTCCAACAAATAAAATATGATTTTCACTTGGATAATCATTAACCGGAAACAAACCAAATTATAGCCAGATTACATTAAATCGAATTAAACCGGATAATCCAAGGACAAAATTACAGGCGAGGTTCTCTCGGGAGAAATTGAGAAGAAGCAAGATGAAGAGTGACTTCCTCACTTCCACAACTCATCTCCATCCTTCAATATTTCTTCCCAAAATACCGTCGAGAAAGTCGATATGTTCCTCTTCTTCATCCGGGGTTCGACCCGACCCGTGGTCTCTCAGCGACGGGAACCCAGAGAGGCCTAAGCCGAGATATGAGAGGCCGAAACATCCGTTATCGGACGACGATGCTCGACGAATCATAAAGAAGAAGGCACAGTACCTGAGTACCTTAAGGAGAAATCAAGGCTCGCAAGCTATGACTCCCAAGTGGATTAAGCGCACCCCTGAGCAGATGGTTCAGTATTTGGAGGATGATAAAAACGGTCAAATGTACGGGAAGCATGTTGTTGCGGCGATTAAGACGGTGAGAGGCTTGTCGCAGAGGAGAGAAGGTAGTGCTGATATGAGGGTTGTGATGAGTAGCTTCGTCGCGAAGCTGACTTTCAGAGATATGTGCGTTGTTTTGAAAGAGCAAAGAGGTTGGAGACAAGTCAGAGATTTCTTCGCCTGGATGAAATTGCAGGTTCTTTCCTCTTCCAACCTCGATTTCTTGCTCTGAATTTGAGAATTGTATATATGAATTTAATCAAGTCCTGGTGATAGTTTTTTCTGTCAACAGTTAAGCTATCGTCCAAGTGTAGTTGTCTACACGATTGTTCTTCGTTTGTATGGACAAGTCGGGAAGATAAAGCTATCCGAGGAAACATTTTTGGAAATGCTCGAAGTAGGATGTGAACCAGATGCAGTAGCATGTGGTACAATGTTATGCACCTATGCTAGATGGGGACGCCATAACGCTATGTTGACATTCTACAAAGCTGTTCAAGAAAGGCAGCTCGTCCTCTCTACTTCTGTGTACAATTTCATGCTCTCTTCTCTTCAGAAGAAAAAGCTTCATGAGAAAGTGATAGATCTATGGTTAGAAATGGTGGAGCAAGGTGTGCCACCTACTGAATTCACATATACATTAGTTGTTAGCTCATATGCCAAACAGGGTTTCGGCGAGGAGGCATTGGAGGCTTTTGGTGAGATGAAGAGCTTAGGTTTTGTCCCAGAGGAAGTAACTTACAGTTTAGTTATTGGCTTAAGTGTGAAGGCTGGTGACTGGGATCAGGCTGTTAGATTGTACGAGGATATGAGATCTCAAGGAATCGTTCCGAGCAACTTTACTTGTGCTTCTATGTTAAGTTTATATTACAAAACTGAGAATTTCACGAAAGCGCTCTCTCTATTTGAAGACATGGAAAGAAATAAAATTCCAGCTGACGAGGTCATCCGTGGGTTGATCATCAGAATCTATGGGAAGCTTGGACTTCTCCATGATGCACAGACTATATTTGAAGAGAGCGACCGTCTGAATATACTTTCTGATGAGAAATCATATTTAGCAATGTCTCAAGTTCATTTAAATTCAGGAAATGTTGTCAAAGCATTAGATGTAATTGAAATGATGAAGACCAGAAATATTCCTCTTTCCAGATTTGCCTATATTGTCATGTTACAGTGTTACGCTAGGATACAGAATGTAGACCTTGCTGAGGATGCATTTGGATCTCTATCGAAGACCGGACTTCCTGATGCCAGTTCTTGTAACGACATGCTCAATCTGTATACCAGACTCAATTTAAAAGAGAAAGCCAAGGGTTTTATTAAACAGATAATGGCTGATAAAGTGCAGTTTGATATAGAGCTTTACAAGACGGCTATGAGAGTGTACTGCAAGGAGGGAATGGTAGCAGAAGCTCAAGAGCTGATAGAGAAAATGAGTAGAGAGGCTACGTTTAAAGATAACAGATTTGTACAAACACTTGCAGAGGCTATTCGTATCGAAAGCCACACACAAGATAAACAAAACGCAGTTATAAACGTGAGTAGACTTGATGTCATGGCTCTTGGAATGCTGCTCAATTTGCGACTAAGAGAGGAAAATTTGAATGGGACTAAAGCAATCTTGAATATAATGTTCAAGACTGATCTTGGTTCATCAGCAGTAAATCGAGTCTTAAATAGTTTTGTGAGAGAAGGTACAAAAAGCTAATTTGGTGTAATGTTACTTAAATATGGGAGTTTGTAAAGTGTAATCAATCTTAAGATATATTTGTTAAAGACTAACTTCACTATTAATGCAGGCGATATATCTAAAGCAAAAATTCTTGCTGAATTGATTACCAGTCTAGGACTCTGTATAGAGGAGGAAACAACCGCGGTGTTGATCGATGTATACGGGAAGCAACATAACCTTAAAGAGGCAAAACGGCTTTACCATGCAGCTGGAGAATCTAAAACTCTGGGGAAATCTGTTATCAACTCAATGATTGAAGCTTATGTCAGATGTGGCTGGCTTGAAGCTGCCTATGGACTCTTCATGGAATCAACAGAAAAGGGATGTGACCCAGGGCCTGTTACCATCAGCATACTTGTGAATGCCCTAACAAATCGAGGTACGAAATGTCAATTAGAAAATTGCATCTCCTTCTTTGCGAAATAACTTGTAGAAATTCAGGGCCTCAAGTGTGAATAATCTAATCTTACCATTGAGCAAAAAATGTCTAATCTTATTATAGCAAAATTTTGGAACAATTAGCTGTAGGTTTTCAGTTGGCTTTGAAAAATGAGAATTGATATATAACTATTACATTTCAACAAACTACCTGCAGAGTTCAGTTATTATAAACATAGTATATTCATATTAATCGCAATGTTAAAATGTTTTGTAAAAAAACTGTATTATCCTGATGATAGGCAAACACCGAGAAGCCGAAGATGTATCAAAGACCTGCCTTGAAAAAGGAATGGAGCTTGACACCGTGGCCTATAATACTCTTATCAAGGCAATGTTAGAAGCAGGTAGAACAGATTTTTTAATAATTAATTACAGCTGAAGTTTATTGTGCAGGAAATGAACACTCAAATCTCTGATGTCACAGGTAAACTGCAGTGTGCATCTGAAATTTATGAGCGGATGCGTAACTCAGGTGTTCCATGTTCAATTCAGACCTACAGCACAATGATCAGGTAAAGGCATTAGATCTAGCTTCCTTATGTCTAAAGCTTGTGCAAGTTGGTTGTCTTGTAAATTCCAGTCACCTTGCTGGGTTGATGCAGTGTATATGGGCGTGGTCAGCAGCTGGACAAAGCAATTGAGGTTTTTAGTAACGCTCAGAGATCGGAATTGTTTCTGGACGATAAAATATATACAAATATGATTATGCATTATGGGAAGGCTGGTATGGTTATGTTTCCTTTTGTGTATGTTATGATTCATTCTTGCTCACAAGGAATGGTTAGTAAAAGTAACAAATGAAACTTTCTCTTGGTCTTACAGGAAAGATGAGTGAAGCCTTGGCGTTGTTCAATGAAATGCAGAAGAAAGGGATTAAACCTGGAATGGTAAGATCTATCAAATAGCTTAGCATACGAGTGAAAACAAATCTAACAATGGAGTATTTTGCAGACTAGTTACATCATGCTGGTAAAAGTATGTGCAACAAGGGGACTTCATCATGAGGTTGACAAACTTTTGCAAGAAATGGAGAGAAATGGCCACTTTATCGACTCATCCACACACCACTACCTGATTCAAGGCTATGTAGAGAATTCACAATACACAGAAGCAGAGAAGATGATAACTCTAATGCAGGAGAAAGGCATTTCAGTATCTCACAGCCATTTCAGTATCTCACAGCCATTTCAGTTCATTGCTCTCTGCTTTTGCTAAAGTAGGAATGATGGATGATGCTGAAAGGATCTACTGCAAGCTGTTTGATTCCGGTATAAATCCAGACAGTGCTTGCAGGCGCACGATCCTAGAGGGATACATGAATTGTGGTGACACGGAGAAGGGAATATTGTTTTATGAGAAATGGATGAGAAACCATGTGGAAGGTGACAGTTTCTTGACCAGCTTAGCACAAGATTTATATAAAACTGTTAAAGCACAAGAGATCCGATAACATATTTTTGCATGTAGTTAAGTAGATCATCTTCAATATATTAAAAGAGGAGCATTTTGAGCTTACGTGTCAGCCTCTCCTTTTTTTGAGATTTTTAATTTATTTTTAAGTTTATTTTGATGCATTTATTGTAATTTTTGTTTCCTTTTTAAAATTGATATATTTAATGGTATTTATCTCGAATAAGGAAGTTTAGATATTCACTTATATTATACATATATTTTTTTATGTTCTCTTTTTTAATTTTTCATATTTTTATTGAAAATAAAATTAATAGTTATAAAATGTTGAATTAATCATATATATTTTTTCTAGCAATGTCAGGATTTAAATTTTAAAATTCGGACATATATTAC
>OVAV01002258.1:0-11502 GCA_900406375.1 Iberis amara
AAGTTTTTTCCATGAGAATGGTATTTGTACTGTTTCCTCGCGAGAGAAACAAATCCAGACAACCAAATCCCAAAATATTTCACGTAGAACTCAACTTCAACATGAAAATAAGCAAGAGTGAAGTGAAACATTTGATTTACACTGTCCAACTCAGCAACTCTTGAAAAGGCCAAAAAAGAAAGAAATCAGTCCAATATCTCGACCTATACACAAACAGGAATCCCTTTATGTGCTTTCAGGTTAATATGGTTTCTTGGCACAGTCATTGCATATATTCATTATGAACATTTCCAGAACCATACTCATATCCATAAAAGCAAATACAAACTTATTCTAACTACTGAAACTACAATGAGGGAATACACTAATAAGAAGTAAAACTCTAGTATTTTCATAGCGAACTAAGCAATAATAGCGATGCTAATCGAAAACTATTATAACCTTAGTTCCAGAACTATTCTTTCCCTTAATGGTATCCAGGTGATTTTGTGCTGATCTGCATTGTCCACTAATTATGAAATTACTGTAGATTCCCTAACATAGCACAAGTTTATCTTTTTCCAAGCTTTAGTACAAATTTGAACTTATCATCTATTAAGACTGATGCTTTCATCAAAATCTAACTCCAATACCGTAAAATCTACCCTAGGAAAAAGTTAAAATTGAACTAAAACAATCCCTAAATACTTACAATTAGAAACCCTAGGGCAAACAAAAACCGAATCAAACATAATAATTTGAAGAACCGAAGCAGCGAATTCAACAATAATCTACCAGAAATATAAAAATTCTTTAAAATCTGGATCAATGTTTTTAGGATAGAACTAAGAAAAGAAACACACATACCTCGAATCAAAACTGGGGCAACTCAAAACTAAAGATGTTGAGGATTAGATCGTTTCGAGAAGTCCGTAAAGAGCTCGATATCGAAATTGAAATCGAAATTGAAATTCAGCAACTTCCGTGCAAGAGCCATGAGAAGCGAAACCAAGGCTTCGTTCGTATGCTGTGTTTATGATCGGCGATGAAACGAGGATTGTCGAATTACTAAGTTACCCATCTGTGGAATACATTGCTTTCAAGGTGAAAGTAAAGGGTAAATTAGTAAAATAGTAGCCGAGCCGAGCCGGCTTGAAGCCTATGGGCCTCGGGCTTTCTTCTTTGATTAATGGCGATTTTTTACTTTTTACAAATATAAATAAATTATTTTTCAATTTCCCCAAATTTTATTCTTTTTTTTTTGTCAACCCAAATTTATTCAAGTAATATATATATATAAAAAGAAGACATTTTTTAAGAAAATAATTTATTTTTTTAATTAATTGCATATATTGTCATTCACATCCAAACATTCATTGTGACTTTAAAAAAAAAATCAAAAATCAAAAACACCAATAGATTTACAAAAATCTTCTCAAATATTTTTTCTCATTTAAACTAGGAAATCCGTTTTTAATTTCACTTTAATTTGCAAAATTTATTTTTAGTTTCTTTTCTAAGAAAAAGTATTTTTAAAAAACTATATATGCATTATATAAGATAATAACATTTGAAATAAATAATTTACACATTGTTAGTATTTGAAATAATATAAACTAATAAATTTAAAATTTAAAATATGTTTATAAAATTTAGATTATTAAATATTATTTATCTTAGTTTATAACCAATCTAACATATATTTTCAATTATCTATATATATTATATATTTTAAGTTGTCTAATTTACAAAATAAATTATTGTGGATGTTAAAATCCACAAAATAAATTTATCTAAATATTTTGAGGAATTCACCTATCTTAATAAAGAACCATCACAACTCAAATATATGTCAAAGAGATTTGTATTAATCAATAGAATTGCTCTAAAGTCTGAGCTCGCTTACAACAAAAATACTCAAGGAAAAAGTGAAAAAAGGTTCCCTCTCTCTCCCAATTTTTCTACTTATACTCCTCCGGTTCGGCTCCGATTCTAGCTGGGGCTTCCAGATACGTCGGGCTTCTATTCCGACATTCTCGCTGAGTGCATACCTCCTCACTCCCACGATCTCAGCGTATCCCGTAGAACTCGGAACAGTTGAGACTCGGTCTTTTCTTGCTCGGCTTATCTTTTGGCTGTCCTAAGTCATGTTACGCGTTGGGTGTTCTTTAAATGTACTCAGGCATAAATATTCTCTTGACGAATCCCTTTGGGGTTAATACGCGCTGAGTTCCGATATGCAATCTCACCAGTTGAGGCAAAATCTTACTGAGGGGGTTTCGACACCAACAATTATATATTTATATTTGTTGACAATTTCATAACCATTATTTAAAAATTTATATAGTGATACATAAAACTTAACTTATACTACCATATTTTTGAAATTATATTTTATAACATATTCCTGTGCATAGCGCAGGGCATCATCTAATTAAAGATTATTTATATGCATACAAATTGGTTATAAATTGACTATTATTAATGTAAATGTATTTTGAAAAGAAAAAAAACTAGAAAATACTAAAAAATTTATAATATTTGTTTCTTTAAAATACNCATGCATACAAATTGGTTATAAATTGACTATTATTAATGTAAATGTATTTTGAAAAGAAAAAAAACCTGAAAATACTAAAAAATTTATAATATTTGTTTCTTTAAAATACAAACTATTTTGATTGTCATTTTAATACATCAATTTATTATGGTTGCCATTTTTATACATATATTTTCTAAAGTCGCAATTTTACCTAACGGAAGCTAATGACATATATACCCAATTTTTCTAGTTTTCTGAAAATTACATAAACTAACGAATTTGTATCATTTGATATTTTTGTAAAAAATACATGTTAATATAATTGTTAGAACACATTTTTAAACATGTGAAATAATTACTACAATATATGTATATTATAATGATGCAAAAGAAATTAAAATAAGTGAAATAATTTTACTATTACTACTTCACTTACATTATTTTTGAAAATACCATTCATTCTAATCCGAGAATATCCAAGTCGGAATGATCAAAAGGGTAACCTGATAAATCAAGGCTTCCTCGAAATCTTCGAGGCGGAGATAGATCCGCCAAGATAGGTCGTTTATTTCATCTCCTCGTCGTTTACTGAGGAGCCGCGAATCCATGGCTGAGGATGAAAGAGATTGATCAATTGGCAAAATTAAAGTAGGGTTAAAATTGTCTTTTGACTATAATTTTTTATGGCAAAAGTGATTCGGATGTAGAAAGTGGCAAAAGTGAAAAGTGGCACTATAAAAATGACATTTTTCAAAAAATTTCTATGTAAAAAGGTATTATTGAAATTCTACTATTTACTTTAATCTCTTTTGTATATAACAATAAATATTTCACATGTTTTAAATTTGTTTCAATAATTCTATTAACGTGAAAAGGTATTTCAAAATATATATATATATAGCAAACTACACAAATTTGTTAGTTCATGTATTAAGTTGGAAAATATTAATAGTTCATATATTATTTAGGAAACCGGAAAAGTTGTGTAATTGTGGTTGACGTTCGTTAGGGTTCCATTAAGTAAAATTACGATTTCGAAAAGTTCAAGTATAAAAATAGTAATTACAATAAATTGTTGTATTAAAATAGCAAACACAACAAATATATGTATTAATATGGTAACATAAATATTTGTGTATTAAAGTAACAAATGTTATATAGTTTGAGTATTTTCGGGTTTTTTTCTTTTCAAAAAATATAATTTCAAGTAGTATATAAAAATTAAAAGTCATATGGAAGTCTTAGGTCTGGACAAGATAGCAAAAAAGTCTCGGTTCGAGTTTGAATATCTTTAAATAACCGGATAGATCTTATATATACCAACATATAGTTTTAGTTTGATTTTGGTTACTAACTGATATCCACAGTCTAACCGATATACCTGAAATACATATATGTATTTACATACAAAAAAAAATTGTGTCAAGGAAATTATTTTTATCATCCACTTGGACTTCTAGTTTTCTGTTGGTAATAGTTTAGAGTTTTGATTGTTAGTCGGTTTGATTTTTCGGTTTTTTCTCGGTTTTTTAGTTTTCGATAGGTTTTTCTCGGTTTAAATTGGATTTTTTTGTTAACTTGATTATTTTATGGTTTTTAGATTTAGTATCCAAATCGAACCGAACTAATGGGTATCCAAACCGATCGGGATTGAAATATTTAAATAATGTTTGGATTTTGAATTACCCTAACCATAATAATCGTAGTCTTACACAACAAAACTGAAACCGAATGGTTAACCAAATGCCCATAGCAATATATTTGATAATTTTAGTTAGAAAAATAATATGAAAATTAATTTTTCATCTATTATATTAAAAAACAACGTAGGTTACAAAGACGACAACTGAAACCACAATTCCATACCCTAAACCGACATAACATGAACAAATCTCTAGAGCCAAAATAAACACAAAAAGCTACAAACCGATACAAAAATCAAAGAAGAAACACCACAACTTAAATTGAAATGAAGACCAAACGACCGATGAGATGGCTAGGCGAAAGAACAAGCGACAACTCCAAACCCGAATGATTAGGTCAGGTAAAGGAGACATGACAAATCGACCAACGGTTGGAGAGACCTCCCGATGTGAATCCAGATGCTACATCACCAAGAAACCGAGCATCTCCTCTGGATGCTGAAGGAACCGAGAAACAAAGTCTAGAACCTTACTTTGAACCGGAAATGGTGAAGACAATATAAACATTGGGAAACGCCTAACAAGAGAAGCCAACGAATAATGAGACCTCAGACTGGACTTGGATGTAGATGAAGGAGCGCTTCACTTCCTACCGGGAATCATTTAACCATCGAAGGTGAAGCAAACAATCGAACCCGGAGCAAGCAAACAAACAACCCAAACGGAGAGAAGCCAAAAGCGAGACTTAACCAAAACTAAAAAATGGCGCAGCCTACCAAACATAAAACGACGTAGAAGCCTTAGACCTTAGGACCGAAAAGAGACTACACACAAGCCAATGAAAGACAGGAAACATGAGACTCTAAACCTGAACCTGAACAGAAGCACATTAGCCTATCCAAGACTCCGACCAAGACCAAAGACAAAACTATACCTGATTCACCGAAGAGACCACAAGACCGAAGCAAGCGACGCTGAGCCCGACGGTAGAACAACCGACGTCAAATAGAACGCTTCACCATCCTCCAGAAACCACCAACGACAAGGAAGGAAGAGCCGATCAGGCGTGGAGGCGGGATAGGCCAAACAAACCGACAAAGCTAGGACCACCACTGAAGCTCACCGGCTGAGAAGGAAGGTTGTTGCAGCAGATCTGTACCATTGGCCTAAAGGCTTGGCGCCTCCACCACCACCGGCGGTGCAGCCACAGTCATTCCCGACTTCTTGGAGACCTCTTATGACGCAGGAAACCAAACGGAGCTCCATCCCCACAAACAAAGCCGAGGCAAGCCGCAAGGAAAAACTACAAACCAAAGGAAGGACCAATCCTAGCGCTACGTAAACCGCCGACGACCGGGCCTGAAACGAAGAAAACGAGATTTGCTTTTCCTTCGGCGGCTGGAGCAATTTGACTTATTCACTACTTAAAAATAACGAGAAAAAATGTGAAAAGAATTATAGTTTCATACAGTTATCTTGACCGTATATTATACAAACAGAGCTATATGTTTTCCATTTGTATGTGTTTACGAACATAAACCAAATCACATAACTTTTTCTTCTTTTAATTTGTCCATCACGTAAAATCTTACAAACCATATATTTACATGCACATATACATGACTAAAAACATATTGCAACTCCACATAAAAGTTTGTAGGAAAGTCAACAATGACAAAATCAACCAGTTATGGCATTAGAAAACCGGACTCTTGATTTCCAATCACGAATCGCTGACCGAAGTGTATGGTTTGGTGTGAGCTTGAAATGGTCAAGCTTTTGTCGAGTCACTGGTGAAATATTATGTTTCTCGAGCCACGCTAAGATCTCTTTCTTCTCGTACGTGAATCCATCAGCTGCAATCTCCGGTTCCTCCATTATTTCCTGTTTATTTTCCAAAAAAATCAATACCGGTACGGTCTTCTAGTTGTTAATAAAATCATGTACCGAACTGGATAAGCTTTTACTTACTCGTAAGATGGGACAAAAGTAATGACTTGGTGCACGTAAGTTGCTTCGTTCTTTCTTTATCTTCGAATTTGCAGTTTCTACAAGCCGTTTCAAAACCGGTATGACCTCTGATTTAAGATCTGGTCTATCCCGACACCGAATTTCTGCACATTTTAAACCGATTCGAGCCAATTCTTCGGTTTCTGCTAAAGGCCAATCGGTAACCGATTTGTCTAGCATTTCGGTTAATGTTCCTTTCTTGACCGCATTTTCGACCGCGTGTACAAGCCCGTTCGGCTGACGAGCCGTCAATAGTTGAAGAATGGTTATACCGAAGGCATAAAGATCCGATTTTGGTCTGATCGTTCCGGTTCTATGGTACTCGGGATCAATGTAATGCAATGTACCGGCAAGAACCGAGTGCCGGTACATTGTAACATTATCCGGTGCAATATCCGTAACCAGCTTGGCTAGTCCGACATCTGCGATTTTGCTCACGTAATTCCGGTTTAACAAGATGTTTCCCGGTTTTAGATCGCGGTGGACAATTGGTTCCGGTTTAGAGCTGTGTAAGAAGGCTAAGCCACAAGCTACCTCGAAAATTACCCTAAACCGGATAAACCAAGGCAGAGGCGGTTTATTTTTCAAATGAAATATGTATTCTTCAAGGCTTCCATTTTCTAAATACTCGTAAACCAGACAACCATTCTCCGGACAAGCTCCGAGGAGAAGAACCACATGTGGGTGTCGGAGTTGGCTTAGAACCTCAACCTATATAGCAATAACACCAAACCAAAAATCAATCAAACCAAAGTTTAACAAAGCCCCATCATTAAACATAGGATGGGCATATTTCCGGACACCCGAAACCCGACCTGAACCCAATCTGAAAAAATCCGAACCGAATCCAACCCGAAAACTTCAATTACCCGAACGGATTTTAAGAAAATTTTTTTGGGTACCCGACCCGAACCCGACCCGATACCTAATTGGGTATCCGAAAAACCGAATTGATGCATTAAACAAAAAAATACACTTCCCAATTTCAACTTGTATGCGAATAGGGTTTAGATAGAAAAAATTTTGTCGATTCAACTTCTTTCTTAAAATCTAGTTGCAATTTTGTTTTATGGAAATTATATTATATGGTTATTTGGAACCAATAATAGTTTGTGATGGCAGGAAGGCAAAAACCTTATTAACAGTTAAACTAATTTCAAGTATTAGTATTAATTTCGGATATTTTTATAGATTTAAGGTATTTTAATCAATTTCGAGTACATACGAATCTCGTTATTCGAACCTATTGTGATCCAATATTTTTTTGGTATAAATCGATTTTCATAGTGTTGATCCGACCCCGAACTCGATCCAAAAATTTTTGAATCTTATATGGATAGTAAACTCCTATACCCGAAAAACCCGAACCCAAACCAAAAGCCAGAGTGCCATACGAAAAATAATTTTTTTTAAATGATCTATAATTTATTAGAAACTTCTTTTTATAAAAAGTCTAGACTTTTATAAATTACCATAATAGTGTAAAATGAAAATCACAATTCCAAATTATAAATTCTTTGTCAAAAAAATAATAATCCAAATTATAACCTTTATAAATAATAAAAAAGAACAATACAATTCTCAATAAATAATAGTTTTTGTCATGTTCTATAAATATCATCACTAATTTGAATTTTGCAACAACCACTACAAATTGTATATTTGCAAAGTTAAGACAAGGGTACAATTAATAGTTAACCTATAAAATTAAGCTTTGAAACTTTAAAAAATAAACCTTACAAGCGAGAAATTAAAATTTTAATCCAGAATACTAAACCCAACTCCAAATTCTAAATTCTTACATAGGTTCTAATATATATGTTATTTTTATAAAAATTAACTTTCAAAATTATTTTTTTGGGAAACAAAAAATGTAATGATATTTTCGGAACCTACAAATCTTTGTAGTAGTTTATGGAAATTCTCACACAAAACATAAATTCTAAACTCTGATATGGTAAATAATAAATCCTAACCCAAATGTTAAATCATGTATGCTTTAGAACACTTGAATTGATCTTTTTAATTTAGGTATTTCTTATAAAAAGTAAGATTATACTTACCTCTTTCAAAAACTCTTGTTTTTTCTCCGGTGTATCTAGTCGAACAACTTTAACAGCTGCTGGAGTACTATCAAGGCTACACCGGTAAACTTTTCCATAACCTCCTTCTCCGACCACTTTTTCGGGTGAGAATCCTTCGGTGGCTGTAACAATCTCTTCAATTGTGTATTTTCTATAACGATGATCAGTTCCTAAAAGCTGATCGATCACTTTCTTCTTCTCCATGTAAGTCTTTAAAGCATTAACTTCTGCGATTTGTCGCTGACAAAACTCTCTTGCGAGCAATGCTTTCGCCGCTTCTACCTCCTTTACTGCCTTCTTGTGTCGCTCTTTCTCCAGCGCCGCCGTCTTCCTCTGCAATTCTTCTTTTTCTACTGCATTGTTCACTCTTCTTGTGTCTTTTAAACATTCTGATGACAACACTTGAACCTAAACAAAAACCCCAATATAATTAGGTGAGAATCATATAATCTCTAATCATTTTCTTGGGAGGTTTGTTTAGGGATTTAAGAAAATAATCATATGTACCTTGTTTTGTGTAGAGTAAAGCTCTTCACAAGCTTGTTTATATTTAACGACTGTACTTTGTAACTCTTTCTTTAAACGCTCAACCTCTGCTTCAATCTCAACCTGTCAAAGTCAAACAACAAGTGTTTTAATCTTTCAAAACCATCATTGCCACACAAGATGATTATGGTAGTAATGTAACCACCTTTGATTTTCTAGATTTTGCGGGTGGCGAATCAGAGTCTCTCTGTTCTGTACATGTTTGATCAAAATCTGAGTAATTTAGCTGTGGAATATCTGATCCTCCACGTCGCCTTACAATCTCCGGAGCTGTTGCACTAGAAGCTTTACTACTTTGAGGTGTTTCGGGTTGATTATAAGCCAGGCTTAATGCATCTATTCTCAGCTCTCTAGCTGATGCTGATCTCCTCGTCTCTGGCTCTTCAATAACCAAAATGAAAAAAGATATAAAATAATCTCATGTTGTTTTCCTAGAGAAATCATAGTTTGTGTTTATATATTTCATGAGTCTCTAGTAAATTTTGATCAAACCAATTCTAAAATTTATGGATCTTAAACTTTTTTCAGTTTTGGATCTAATTTTCTGTGTATAATTTTTCTAACGATTTAGAGTTCCGATAACTCATACATATTAACGTAAAAACTTTTAAAAACACTATAAAACTAATACATGTTTGTGGCAACTTTCAACGTTGACTTTGATACTCAACTGAAATTTTGATAGAACTACAAAATTTCTTTGTATTGTAGTATTTTGAAAATTTCGACTTAGGAATGTTCAATGAATAATTTACCTATGGAATTTCGAGGATCAGATGATGTTTGAGACTGTACAGTGTGAAAGCTAGCTGTACCATCTTTTAGGAAGCCACGAGCAATTGCAGCTCCGTTTGGACTTGTGCACGGCTCTGATAATTATTCGATTAAAAATGGTTAAAAGATGTTTTCCAAAAGGGGAAAATAAAAATCTTTTTCATGTTTTGAAAAGATTTAGATGAAATCATGAATAATTTGGACGAACAACTAAACCCACATATATATACAAAATTTTGGGAGATATGCATATCATGAATTCATAGATTTTATAGTGATTTTGTCTCCACAATGTAAACATGGTTAAAGATGTTTTTTTTTTCTGATTAAAATTAAAGATGTTTTCCTTACCTCCTGTGATTAATGGATCCATAGATTTTGTAGTGATTCTGTCTCTACACACAATGTAAACTTCACATGTTTCTGGAGCGTATTTTAAGACGGTCAATGGTACTCCTGGACCTTTTGCTTTCCTAAACCATAACAAACCGGCCGGTTAATGTATATAACCAAGTAAACTTAGCAAACCAAGATAATGTACCTTGTGAATATGTTTGTAGAGAAGGAACCCATAACCAAACTGTTAACTCCAGATGTGTATATGAATCTTAGAAGTGCTTTTGCTGGATCATCATACTCTAGCAATAAAGTCTCTACCTGACACTGCAGGTTATAATTTATGGAATTTACAATTTCGCCCTGAAACTTTTATAGTTTTATAGTTTTGAACTGAAAAAAAAAGAAAGAAAGAAACCAACCTTGGTACTAGTACTAGTCTTGCACATTTTCAAGAAGGGAACAAAGACTGTTTCAAATTCTTGTTTCACGTCTCTAACATACATTTCCACCACTCTCTCCTCCACTTCTTCCACCGGTAATCTCTCTCCGGCTGCAACAACCGCAACTCGTTAACATTCATCCCAAATTTTTTTTACATTAAATCGAACATTAAAATTTCATTTAGGAAGGTACATTAAAAATCATTCGGAAAAGTTAGTGTTAGTTAAGTTAGCAATTCTCGAATTATCTAATCATGCGTTTTGTTTTCAATCAACTGAAAAAGTACATATTTTTAGGCATTTTGATAACAAAGCTTTAAATTTCAAAAGATCACATAAAAGTTGTCAGAATGTTAATATGAAAAAATCACATTTTTGTACCTCAAGGCACAAATATTTCATTTCGTGACGGAAAAAAACATTTTTTATGATAAAATAAAAACATTTTTCTTATTTATTTTTTTTATTTTTCCATAAAAATACTTTATTTTCTTATTTATTTTTATGTTTTTCTAATATGTTTTTGATTTCATATAACTCATGCGGAGGAAATGAAAAATAAAAGAAAAGAGGAAAAAGAAAAATATGAAATGTGTTTTGGTAGAGAGAATTACTAGGGGTAGGAATAGTAGTAATGGTGGGTATGACATGAATCATCACAAACCGATCAGCCTTCGGTAACAGATTATCGACGGCCCACCGTACAGCACGGCGGCTTCCTGCGCCGCCCAATCTATCTCCGATGATACCCTTGACGGCAACCGCCACAAACAACTCACCCTCCTCCGTCTTTGGACCACCTCCACCGCCGCTCATTTCTCGACCCTTTTGCGTCAACATTGCCACCATCTAAATCAATTTACTTTCGTATTGCTCAATGTATATATATATATATAGAGAGAGAGATATAGATATTTCTATTTTATGTGAGTTATACGATTTGTTTTTCCAAATACTGTTGCAGCGATGGGTGTCTCTGATCACGAAATATATAAATGTGTTGGTATATATATATGGATTGTTATGACCAAGTGTTAAAGAAAAAAATACAATATGTATAAGTAAATATTTTATATATTTTTAAATCCTAATAATATCAAAGGTCATTTTCAAAAATAGCACAAAAAATTATGTTTATTCTAAAA
>OVAV01002260.1:0-11498 GCA_900406375.1 Iberis amara
ATAATATTATAATATTTTAATATAATAAATTAAATTAAAATATTTTCAATATTAAAAATAGAAAATTTAATTATTATCTTAATTGATTTTAAAATATTTATGTTCTATTAGTTTAAAACTAATATTAAAAATATTTTAAGGTAAGATTGCTTGGATTAATCCAAAACGCGATTTGTTATCGCTTTTTATAATTTAAATCGCAAATTAGTCTTCTAAATTGCTTGGAGGTGTAAAATAAGGAGAACGAATAGTTGAAGGGGTCATGTAAGGAGTAATCTAAGTTCAGGTGGGAAATTAAGGAGCTCCAAAGTTCAGGGGAAAAAAAGTTGGATAGAGAAAGTTGAGGGGGCTAGTGAAGTCAGCCTTAAACTATTGTATTTTGTAGTTTTGTATTACTCCTTTTTGTTTGGTAAATTTCGTCGACAACTTAGTTATTTTAAGTTCTAGGGTTAAAACTATTGAAATATGCGATGCGCATCTTTTCCGAATCGTTTATTATAGATTATTTGGAAAAAAGGGGCTGGTTTTAGTTTAGATATTATATTAGTTTTAAAAANGAACCCTATTGAAATATGCGATGCGCATCTTTTCCGAATCGTTTATTACAGATTATTTGGAAAGAAGGGGCTGGTTTTAGTTTAGATATTATATTAGTTTTAAAAATTCTAATAATATGATTAGATTTAAAAATTCAGTAAAGGGATTAATCCAACTCCGACTTGGTGTTTCAATCATCCTCTTCAAGAGGACAGCTACCCGAGTAAGGGTTTATTATTAGTCTTGTGGAACTGCCAGATTTAACAAAATTGATTTAAACCGGGATAGAAGATTGAACCCATCCTAAAGCTCCAAACAAACTAGACCTTAAAAAGCCATAAGAACCACACTTCAGGAGAAGAATCTGCAAAGCTGACAGCGAAAGTAGCTATGCCACATCGTCAAACAAGTATCGATCCTTGCACATTCGACGCCTACCTTTTTACCTAGAGCACCCAAAAAAGAAGAACGAAAATGCTGGCCAATGAGACCCGAAAACAAGATAAGTACCCAACAACCAACAACGAACTACCGAGAAACTCAAAACAAAAAGATAGCAACACCTCTTCTAAAAAACACAACAAAACATACCAAAACCTACCAAGGCAGAGATCAAAGACAAGCATAACGACTAACCTATCCAACAACTGAACCAAACCCAACCTATCGACTTCCTAAAACTGCTACAAATTGGACCAAGAAAATACCATAAACCAATCTCTTCTAAGGGAAACTAACGAGGCAGTCACCTTCAGCCAAGATAAGGACACCAGTGTAAGAAGAGGAGTAGAAGCGAAGAGACAGCAAGGACAAAACACAGGGCAGAGAAAGCCAACGGAGCCGGAACCAGTAGACACGTAGACAAGGCCAAGATAAGGACACCAACATAAGAAGATGAGTAGAAGCGGAGAGACGGTAAGAAAAAAAACACATGGCCAAGAAAACCAACGAAGCCGGAACCAGTAGACACTTAGACAAGGATGATCGTAACCGTTGGCTGTTAGAAGTCCGACGGACGCTTCACCAGCGAGCTTCCGCACTAAAACTGCCAAACCTGTTGGATGAATAAATTCATCTACCAATTAGCTTTCGACAACTGTCTAAACATGTAGAAGTTACCAACAAGGCATAACAAGTTGTTAACAAGACATATCGAGTTGCCGACAAGGCATGGCTAATTGCGAATAATGCATGGTTAATTGCCGACAAGGCATGGCTAGTTGCCAACAAAGCATAACAAGTTGCTTACGAGGTATGTACGGTTGCTAATGTAAGTTAGACTATGGTCGAAATCTGTTTGGAGACTATCTGAAAGTTCCTTAAAACCAATGTGTCGTCGATAATGATGAAAGCCCAAACCTTTTAAAGTATTAAGTTGGTGACGAAAAGGGTTAGGTTAAACAATCCTATACATAGGGAAGCCTTAAAATTGAGAAGAAGAACAAGAAAACAACCCTAAAATCTACTGGCTCACAATCTGTCAAGGAGAACGATTGAGTTCATAGCTAATCAATAACCTACGACAACTAGATTCTCAAACGATCAACTATTGGAAGTCAACAAAAGTCCTTAGACAGTTGTTGACTCTTGATAGATTGAATCGGTTGTAGTCTTTACTCATTGATAAATAAAGATACTCATTCATTCACAATTCTGTAGAACTATCTCATTAAGAACCAGTTAAAATTTCCCAAAACAGTTTGGCGCGCCAGGTAGGGAGAAGTATAATTGGCTACGTGAGATATGACGAATAATGGAGATAATAATGAGGTTCCTACTGGAAGTAACATACCTCCATATTTCGCTGTTCAACTGGAGGCACTCACCGTCCAATTGAAACAAAGTGAAGAAAGATTGGCACAACTTGAAGCGGAGAACGCTTCTTTAAAAGAGGTAAATAATTCTCTAGTCGCTGGAAGCACTACTGGTAACACAAACGCAAGATTCCAAACACGCATCAACCCGATGCAACCACTTGAAGCGACCCCGAGAACAACGATCGACGGATCAACAATTCAACATCAACTTGATACACCAGACACACATACAGACAAGGTTAACGAAACTTATGTCCCACCTAATCTGACTATAAGTCAACCTACTGAAGATTCTTATTTAAGGGCTATGTTTCCGAAAAGATTCAAAGCAATTGAAGACTACTTACGCGACCTCCCGGAGTAGCTCTTACAATCCCAAAGAGTGCTATGTTTACAGATGAAATTGCATTAGTAGAGATGCCTAAGAAGTTCATCTTCCCCTCAATGAAGATGTATGACGAAACGATTGATCCTGACAACCATATAGCAAAATACAAACAGTTAATGTTCACTATTTCCGTCTCAAGGGAGTATCGGGAAGCTACTATGTGCAAAGATTTTGGTACCACTCTCACTGGACTAGCTCTACAATGGTTTACGCACCTGTCGAATGCTTCAATTGACTTCTTTGCATCACTAACTGATCGTTTTGTGGAGAAATTTGCAAGTTCTAGAAGTCTAGAAAAAACAGTCGATGACCTGTATGAGGTAATACAGAAAAAAGGAGAACCACTACGAGAGTATGTGGGACGGTTAAATAAAGAAAAAGTATCAATACCTCACTGCAATGTCGCCACTGCAATATCAGCGTTCAAAAGAGGTCTACTACCAAATGGAGATCTATACAAGAAACTCATAAAGTATCAATGCAAAACTATGGAAAAAATATTCAGCCCATCGTCACCGACGCTCTCCAGTGTCTGATTTGCATGTCACAAAAAAAGGAGAAGCCAAAAAGAGACGATAAACCTTATCATAGACCTCGCGATGAGAAAACCAACAACATAAGTGACCATAGCATTTATCGACCTTTCAACAATGTGGAAAGTGAGAGACGTCAATTATCGACATGGCCAACAATAAGTAATCTTTCAATTTCTCACGCGCTAGTGGTAGGTGTGCTAAGGCAGATGGAGAACGTGGTAAGTACTTGACTGACAAAGCCCGGAACCGAGCTGATGATAAAAGCACTGATAAAACAGCTACAAAAGGCCCTGATTCGCCTCGAAGACGTAATCGAATCATCAACGTTATTTCAGGAGGTTCATAAATAAGCGGAATAAGCCATTCGACTGCCAAGAAAAGAACTAGAATCGCCAGGAGTCAGTCTGGAAATAACGTTGTTGGGAGTAAAGCTACAACCACCTGCACAATCAGCTTCACTTCAGACGAAGGTGAAAAGATCCTAACTCCACATTATAATGCGTTAGTTATATCGTTGACGGTTGCTAATTGTTTAATGAATAGGATACTTGTCGACAATGGGAGTTCAACGAACATCCTCTTTATTGAAGCCTACAAAATTTTAAGTTTAGGTGAGGTTGGGCTAACACGTAAGTCTACGTCGTTGGTAGGATTTAGTAGTGAGGTAAAGCATACGATAGGTGAGGTGACACTACACGTGTATGCAAGAGGAATTAACTTACCGAAAAAATTTCTCATTTAGATTGTCCCTTAGCTTATAACGCAATCGTGGGACGTCCTTGGATTCATGAAATGGGAGCGACACCATATACTCTTCAACAAACTATTAAGTTCTCCACTCCTTGGAGAGTTAGAAAAGTTAGAGGAGAACAAGATAACCCACGGTCATGTTATCAAACTACTCTAAAGGGAATAAGTCAACCGCAAAGCTCATCATATATCTTTCACAGCGAGGAGCCAGAGGTGGAAGAACTAGATAAAATCCCACTAGTTGAAGACGAACCTGATAAGAAGATAAATGTTGGTTCAAAGTTACCAACTAAAATAAGAACAAGACTTATCGACTTCATCAAGTCAAACGCCGATTGTTTTGCTTGGTCACACGTCGACATACCTGGGATTGGCCTTAAAGTCATTATGCATAAGTTGCAGGTAGATCTAGAGCGTCAGCAGATTAGACAAAAAAAGAAGAAAATTTTCTCCTGAATTAGATCTAATCATTAACGAAGAAGTCCATAAGCTATTGGAGGCAGGATTCATTGGTGAAGTCGTCACCCAGAATGGTTAGCAAACATAGCGGTAGTTCAAAAGAAAAACAGGAAGTGGAGAGTTTGTATCGATTTTACAGATCTCAATAAGGCATGTCCGAAAAATCTTTTTCCATTGTCACACATCGAAAATCTAGTGGATGCAACATGTGGTCACCAGCTTATGAGCTTTATGGACTCCTTTAGCGGCTGCAATCAAATTCTAATGTACCCGTGTAACCAAGAGAAAACGTAATTCATGACCCCGTGAGGAATATACTGCTATAGAGTGATGCCATTTGGGTTTAAAAAATGCTGGATCTACTTACCAAAGACTAGTAAACATGATGTTCGCTGACCAAATTGGTCAAACGATGAAAGCTTACATAGACAACATGTTGATGAAAGTTTCACTACCCTACGACAATACAATATGAAGTTCTTAGGTTACATCGTTACCCACAGAGGAAGAAGTTAATCTAGATCAAATTAGAGAAATTCAATTAATTCCTTCACCAAAGAATGTGAAAGAAGTGCAAAAGTTGACTGGGAGAATGGCTGCATTGAGTAGATTCATGTCAAGGCTTTCAGATAGATCTCATGCATTTTTTGTTGCATTAAGAAAACCGAACGATTTTCTATGGGACGAAAGTTGCAAACGAGCGTTAAGAGGTCTCAAGAGCTACCTAACCTCACTTCCTCTTTTATCGAAAACCATGGAAGACAAAGTATTATTGTTATACTTAGATGTATTAGATCATGCAGCGAGTGGCGTATTAGTTCGAGAGAAGGAAACAAACAACATCCTATATATTATGTTAGTAAATCACTCTTAGATGTTGTGACAAGGTATAGTCGCTTAGAGAAGCTTGCCTTAGCGTTGATAATAGATGCGCAGAAGTTACATCCATACATTCAAGCACATCCCATTGTGATAATAAGGTTAGCTTCCATTAAAGCAGTTCTACACAAGCCCGACATATCGGGAAGGTTGGCTAAATGTGTAGTCGAACTCGGAGAATACGACGTAATTTATAGACCAATTACCGCAATTAAGTCTTAAGTACTGGCTAATTTTGTGGCAGAGTTCACACCTAACTTAAAAACAGAAGTACAAGAGCAGAAAGGTGCAATATTAGAACTACAAACAATGAAGCAGAGTACGAAGCCTTGATAGTGGGCATGAATTTGGCTCAAGATATTGGAGCGAAAGATCTTGAAGGGTTAAGTGACTCACAACTTATAGTCAACCAAACACAATGGGATTACCAAGCTCACGATGCAAGAATGACGCAATGTCTAAATCTAACTAAAACGTTAGTTGAGAGGTTCGACAACTGGAAAATCTCTTAAATACTAAGGGGAGATAACAACCATGCTAACGCCTTGGCTAATTTGGGTTCATCGTTAAAAGCCGAAAAGTCAATCAATGTTCCTTTGTTAGTTATGTAGTGGCCAGCTACCGACAGAGATCTCCCTAGTTTAGAAGCTACAACGGTAGAAGAAAATCCAAATTGGATGACAACTATAATCAGCTATCTACGGGATGATTCATTACCTACAAGTTGTGCTGAATGTAGGAAAATAAAACAACAGGCTGCACGATATTGCCTTATTCGTAACCAACTGTATCGCATGTCCTTCGTTGGTCCATACTTGAAGTGTGTAACTCCAGAAGAGGCAGTGCAAGTCATAAGAGAGTTACACGAGGGAGAATGTGGCTCTCCTAAGGAGAACGAAGCCTCTTACTAAGAATAAAGACGACGGGGTAGACCTGGCCAACTATGTCCCACGATGCAGCTAGTTTCGCTCGACATTGCGACAAATGCTAAAGGTATGCCCAAGTTTCAAAACTTCCACTGGAGAACTTGAAAACGGTATGCTTTCCATGGCCATTCATGAAATGGGGGCATGGACATAGTTGGAAAGGTACCCACGGCTCCTGCTCAAAAGGTTTTTTTCTGGTAGTAACTAACTACTTCTCTAAATGGGTAGAAGCAGAAGCGTTCAGTCAAGTAACTGATTTTGAAGTACGAAACTTTATTTGGAAAAATGTTATATTAAAATTTGGGGATCGAAGCGAAATAGTTACTGATAATGGACCCAATTTTCTAGCAATAACTTTAGAGAGTATTGTGATAACTTGCGAATAAAGCTCAATTTTACGACTCCAAGACATCCACAATCGAACAGAAAAGCAAAATTTACAAACAAAACAAAGTAAACTTATTAAAGAAAGGCTTGGAAACGCCAAGGAGAAGTGGGTTGAAGAACTTCCAGGCGTATTGTGGGCTTATCGAATGACAGAAAAGTTGGCAACTGGAGAAACACCATTCTCGTTGGTATACGGAATGGAGGCAGTAGTACCTTCTGATATTAGCGTGAAGACACTTCGAACAGAGCATCTTCATTATAAGGATAATTAAGAGTTGATGAATCTAGACCTTGACTTAATAGATGAGAAAAGGTAAGCTGCAAGAATTTAGAATTGGTGATACCAACAGGAAGTAGCTAGGAGTTATAATAAAAAATTCCGAACAAGAACTTTCCAAGTAGGGGATTAAATGCTCAACCGCACTTTCCAAAACACAATGGAACATGGTGCTGGAAAATTAAGGCCCAACTAGGAATGTCCTTATCAAGTTGTGGAAGTACGTGGATCCGGAGCATACAAGCTACAAGATAAAGAAGGAAAGATTCCACCTCACAGCTGGAATGCATTGCATATAAAAGCTTATTATTTTTAACTACCGTTCGGATATTTTGGTTTTTTATTTTCAACTTCTTATTTTTTTATGGTTTGGCTCTTAGTCTTTAACTTTCGAGTCTTACGCGTGATTTTGCTTTTATAATATTATTTTTTCTACATACGTTTTTTTAACTAAGCATCTGATAAGAACCTATGCAGTCACTATATTCACTATCAAATAGATAAAAAAAGCTATCCGAGTGAAGTTATGACGAGGTGTCTTGACTTAGCAAATCAAGATGTATAACCTCAAGTAGGTTTCCAGGACATGCATCAAAAAGATAAAATAAAAGAAAAGATCATATACGAACTACTAGGGAGTTACGACAATATGTTATAATATGATGCAAGTTTGAAACTATCCAATGCGGCTACTATGTTTGAAACTAGGCACTTTCATAAAGCAAATTAAAGTCACGACGAAAAAGTAATAGAAAGCAGCTACAACCGGTCGTCCAAAAGCAAAAAGAAACCATACAAGCCACAAAAATAGCCTCCATGGCCACCACTTGAGTCATTATAGCTTCCAAAAGAAAGTAAAGAACTAAAATAATGTACTCCACTAGGAGTACCAGAAGTTACGAAGAGGATAATTGCTACTAAGTAGCGGAAGTAGAAACAACATCTCCAAACTCAGTGAGAGTCTCTAGAAGATTGGGAATCTGTTTCACGATGATCTTAACTTCGGTAATCACAATCTCTCGATATGCCCTCTCAATATTTTCAGCATCCCAATCCCTGGGGCAGCCTCTTTTGAAATCTTGAACCATCTTCCACTGACAATGGATGGTTGTAGTTGGCACCGCCAAGGTGAGTTTCTGTTGCAATTTTCTAGCGCTAGTTGATATCATCTCAAGTTGGCTAGTAAGACTATCAACTTGATTCTTCAAAGAAATGTTCTCTACTTGTTTAGCTGCAATGTCAGAATTGTGTTGCTTGATCTCTTTCTCCCTATCACGTAAGTTACGACCAATAGTCTCACGAAGACTCTTCCACTCTTCTTTTGCAGCATCAAGTTTCATCTTCATGTGATGGCAAGCTGACATTACCTATACAAAAACAATCATCATACTAGAAACTATATGAATGCTTCATAATAGCATAACACAAAAATGGACTATAGTTAAAAAAATAAGTACCAACCTCCAAAAGATGGCTTGCGATTTATCTAAAATCGCGGCATATCCAAGCTCATTGAAAGAATAGAGGTCAAGAGAGAAAGTCTGCATTTTAAGATGACTCAACATAAAAGAATGGTCTGTAGCAATCATCTTGCTACTGTTCGAGAAAGTGAAAGAACTTTCCTCTTTGGCGGTTTGCGAACGATGTCGACCGTTGTACCACTTCGTTTTGTCGAATCCTTCAAGGCAAGAGGTTCCACACTAGATGGAATAGCAGCCGCAGCCTCCCGAAACTTTACCATAGCATCGTCAATAACTGATCCATCAAAGGCATATATCTTATAACTTACAATAAAGAACGATGACTATCACATATCAATTGAGAAATAAGAAAAATAAGCCAGAACGTGAAACTAACCCCAAATCAAGCTTCTTTCTAAAGCAAAAGGGCTAAGAAGAAATTTCACAGAACATCAATCAGAAGAATAGCTTATCGCTTTGAATGCACCGTCTCTACCTTCTTCGCACCTTGGTAACTTGAAAGTATCTACAAAAAAATAAGATAAAAACAACATAACAAATCATCAAGTTAGATACGGTGCACAACAATTTATTTAAGAAGGAAGTTCTTATCTACCTCTAGGAAACCAAGTAACTGGAAAACCAAAATTATCACTCACTCGCAGAAAAACGAACTTCGACTACCACTGTTTTTCATAAGGAGTTCTCTTTATCTCACGTTGTTCAAGATTGAACACTAGAGGAACATGAAATGAAGTTCTCCTTTGAATAACATATCTACTATTGTCTAACTCATAAGCTTTAATAAAGTAGGCGAATAGAACTTCCTCTACTTCTAATTCCAAAAAATGAAGTTCTCTGAAGACTTGAATAGCAATTAGAACCTTCCATGTATGAGGAGTCAATTGACCCAGAGAGATGTCAAAATGATTAGCTATCTTAACTATAAGTGATGGCATTTCTTCACACAAACCTATAGCAAAATATGCTTCGTGAACAACAACCTCATCGGGGCCGTTGCAATCGGCTCCATCCGACTTGAAAGGAACTCTTGGCACAATCAAAGCGGGAAGATTAAAAGTTTCTGTAATCCTAAAGACATCACCCTCATTTAGAATTGAGCCCCAACTTCCGTTAGTCGGAGGATAAGAAATCAAAGGAAGTGGCATATGAGAACTAGATGGTTTCGATGTCATCGTGAGCTCTCAGGAGAGATAAGTAGAACAAGGATGAAGCACTAATCTATCTTCCACGACGGACTCATACATATACAAGGATGAATCGATACGTAATTCACATTTGCTTTCATGATCAGCCGTCTCAAGATCTAAAGTCAATGAACCATTACTCGAACCACTTAGTATGTTATCCATCTACGACTACTTAGAAAGGAAGAATCAAAATTGTTTGGGACTCGCCAAATAAGAAGTATCTGAAGAGAAGCTAACTTCAAAAATCAACCACCTACAAAACACAACAATACATTGTGAGTTCCTAGTATTTATATTGGAGAATATAACCAATACAATTTCAACAAAAAAATCATGCTTGCAAGAAGGCGCGCTCAACCATAAGTTGATAATATTTCAACTACAAATTGATAACTTTCTAGTGTCAAGAAACAACATGTCAAAAATGCCACGTGGGAAACAACATGTCAAAAATTGAACAAAAATTTCTACTGCTTAAAATAAAAGTGATGAACATCACTGATTTCTTATGAAAAATCAAATTGAACAAGAATATATACAATATTCTTTATGGGTGTCGCAACAACTCGACTTTGCTTAGTAAAACAAAAAAAATTGACTTTGCAAGAGATTACCACTCATGAAACGTTGGAAAAATGGAAGTGAAGATTGAGTATACCTAAAAAAACAGAGAAATGAATGACTAATAGGTTTACCTAATTAAGAATAGAAAAAAATGATGAAAGAAAAAGGGACCATCGAAATGGGCTGAACCAACAACATTTGGCAAAATATATGTTGTCACTACTATAATAATTAAAGAAGATAAAATGTCTTGAAGTCTACTTTCCATTTTTCATCTATTTCCCATTTTTTTTTTGTGGGTAGTTATTCTCTCTCTATTTATCAACTTCCTACATTTGTTGGAAAATATTCTCTGTTCATCTATCAACTTCCCGATTCTTTTAGAATATATATATATATATATATATATATATATAATATTATTCTATCTATCAGTTTCCCAATTTTTTGGAAAATTTTCACTCTTTTTATTTATCAACTTCCCAAACTTATTGGGTAAGTAAAAGATTCCCAACTTCCAAAATGTTTTGGGTAAGCATTTTCTTTTTCTACTATACTAAAAAATAAACAAATTTATCGAATTTCAAAAGAAAAAAAGAAATTTTTTTCTTTTTATGTCTACTTCTGCACGTTGTTAATTAAAAACAACATATGGTCGGTATATCCAATTGAAAAAAACTAACATTTGTAAATTTAAAACTACTCTCCAAATTCTAAATAAGAAAATGGAGAGTGGGGGGGGGGAGTTGATGGGTAAAACAAATCCATCTACCAATTAACTTTCGACAACTATCCNCTAAACATTTGGAAGTTGCCAACAAGGCATAGCAAGTTGTTAACAAGACAAATCTGATTGCCGAAAAGGCATGCCTTATTACCGACAAGACATGTCTAGTTGCCGACAAAGCATAACAAGTTGCCAACGAAGTATGAATGGTTGCTAATGTGAATTAGACTATGGTCGAAATATATTTGGAGACTATCAGAAAGTTCTTAAAACCATTGGGCCGTCGATAATAACGAAAATCCAAACCGTTTAAGTATTAAGTTGGTTTCCATCAATATATTTTCCAACCAATAAAGACGATTCATGTAAATTTATATCCCGAAATTAAAGAAATCATTAAAGAATCTTTCCAATCCAAAAAGGGTTAGGTTGAACAAAAAGACAACGACAAAACCTGCAAAAACGATAACAGAGGAAAGAGACGGCAACGCCGACGAGGTACGATGCCACCACCGTGACTCGATCTACAGTTTAGAGTTTCTCAATTTGAGTGATTGGGAAAAAATAAGCCTATTTTTTT
>OVAV01002261.1:0-11498 GCA_900406375.1 Iberis amara
TGACACATAGAAGAGAGAAAGAAAAAAATCCTATTATCAATCTTATATAATATGAATAGCCACCCAATCATCCAAGGATCAGCTGCAATCACGTCCATGTTTTCACTTTTCAGCTTTAGCCGTAAAAGCTATAGCGTTTCGAGAAGCACTACTTTAACTTATCAAGTTTGTATATACCGAAGTTATAATAATGGGTGATAATCAACTTTTGTAAAATCTTTTATCCAAGGTCACGAAAAATGGTCTGCATGTAGCAGGTCAACTACAAAGAATTATGGCTATAATCAGTGACATTGCATACATCCTAAGAAATCATGTAAATATTAGATTTTCTTATGTATCTAAAAAGTTAAATGTATATGCTGATGCACTAGTCAAAGTAGCAAGGCAGGCTTTAGCTTCGTATGTAATATCATGGTTGTAAACTTTTTGTTATCTAATAAAATAAGTTGACAAAAAAATTATTTGCATACATCACATTCACATACATGTGGTTGTTATAAGAAAACAGACGAATCTAAAGCGAACATCTCTTTTTGAATAACACATGAGTTTACCAATAATTAGAAAACTTTACGTATGACAACAAGTAATCACGGTAGATGTAATATCGCTGAAATTTGATGAATTCGCATCTACAAATCTATAACAAATTACATTATCATTTAGAACTTGAATCTTACACTTACACTAGTATATACTCCCTCCGTTTCACAAAAAGTGTCACTTTAGAGTTTTACACACATATTAAGAAATTTCTCTTTTCAACAAAAACATCATTAAATATAATGAAATCAACCAATAGAAATAAAGATTGTATAATACTATTGGCTAGAAAAATCAATATGCATTAACTTTTGCATAGAAATTCTAAAATGACACTATTTGAGAGACGGAGGGAGTACTAAAATCCCATGAAATGTGCGTATTCCATCCCACTTTAATTGCAATTAAGTTGAAATATAGTAATCATAATTTCATAACAAACCTTGTAAGGTTCAATGATTCAAATGAAATAAATATATTAAATGTTAATGCTATTATATAGGAATGAATTATAATTTGAATTAACAAACTTAACGAACTATATATTTTGGATAATTACGTACTACATTTCGCAAACGAATGTTTACTAATTATAATCCTTTTGTTTTGGCGTCTGGAAATTTCTAATAGCATTTGGGTTATTTTAATCTAAGATTAATTTATAAAATATTGTAGAAGACATTGGACGAAGTATCATGTTCTGTCTGATTAGCTGTGTCTTTGAACCAAACCATAACCGTGTTAAAATAAATCCTGGCAAACTTCATTTAAATTATTATACCAACTACATACCTGTCTTATTATTATTTTATTCTTAACAGTTATCATTAGATTCTATATAAACTAATATTTTAGTTTGAAAGAACCCAATAATTCTTTCTTTCTTTTTTTTGTTAAATAACCCCAATAATTCTTGTTAGTTATATGACAAAATAATTAGAAGTATTTATATGTAGTCTTCGATATATTTCAAAAATGATTAGCCGTATTACAATTTAAAGTATAATGTCATGTGTTTACATTGAAAGTAGGAGAGAGCTCTATGAGCTTTAAGAGAAAGATGATAACTTTTGTATTTTCTTCTTAATTGATCAAAACAGAGACCTTTACATCATATATATAATAAAGTCTGTAAAACCTAATTCTTAGCTCACACACAAACGACAAAACGAATTCCAATGATTAGCAGCACGTGAGAAGAGCATCAAATCGGTTATTGAGCTTGATTTGATGAGCTGTAGTCGTAGTACATGTATCACGCATTCTTGATGTTTTTGCACTATGATTTTGAACGTTGGAGCTGCTGAAGACTGAAGCAGTGAGTGCAGTGGGCTTGGGCCTTCTGTTTTCTTTTTGAGCATAATTAGAAACTGATCCAAGTCCGTTTTCTACTTCTGAAGCTTCTGTTTGATCAAGAGTTTTTGTATTGCTGATACTCCCCCTCAAACTTGTGATAGGAGGCATACTAACACCAAGTTTGTCCCGTAAGCTAAGGAATGGAGTTTGAGCCAGTGACTTGGTAAATATGTCTGCAACCTGTAAAGATGCAGGAATGTATTTGACAATCAGAGATTTAGAAGCAACTTGTTCCCGAACATAGTGATAATCAACTCCAAAGTGTTTGGACTTCGAATGGAATGTAGGATTAGTAGTGAGATATACTGCAGACAGATTGTCACACAACATTAGAGAAGTAACAGTTTGAGGAAAACCAATTTGTTTGAGAAGAGCCACAATCCAAGTTACTTCAGAGGCTGCATACGAAAGTGATCTATACTCTGCTTCTGTTGAAGACTTAGAAACTGTGGGATGGCGTTTAGCAGACCATGACATAATGTTTTGGCCAAGGAATGTGCAGAATCCGCCAGTAGACCTTCTAATTTCATGACAGCCAGCCCAGTCATTGTCACTGTAACAAATAAGCACTGAATTGGCTGCAGACAACAGATTAATACCCATATTAAGAGTTCCTTTCACATATCGTAATATGCATTTGATGAGATTGAAATCAGCATTTGTTGGAGTATGCATTCTTTGACACACCAGATTAACAGCAAATTGCAAATCAGGCCTAGTAAGTGTGAGATATTGTAATTTTCCAGCCAATTTTCTGAAGTAGGTTGGATCAAAGAAGAGCGTTTCAGAACCTGTAACTTTATCCAGCTGAAGAGGTAAAGGAGTTGGCATTGGAGCACAATCAGTCATGCCAGCAGTAACCAAAAGCTCAGTAGCATACTTTTCTTGATTCAAGAATAGACCAGTCTTGGTGAATTGAGCTTGAATTCCCAAGAAGTAGTGGAGAGGACCCATGTCTTTCATACTGAATTGAGTATTGAGACTTGTCAACAAGGTTTGAATCAGATTGTCATTGTTACCTATGACTATCATGTCATCAACATAGAGAAGTAGCAATATAATGTCAGTTCCCTGTGTGTAGACAAATAGAGATGGATCTGGGAAGCTGCAAATGAAACCAAAGTTTAGTAAAAATGAGCTGAACTTATCAAACCAGACACGAGGAGCTTGTTTTAACCCATATATAGCCTTTTTTAACTTGCAGATATGATTTGGTTTCAGAGGATCTATGAAGCCTGGTGGTTGCTTCATAAATACTTGTTCTTGTAGATCTCCATGTAGGAAAGCATTCCTTACATCTAGTTGTTTGATGTTCCAATGTTGAGTTATTGCAATGTGTAGAACTATTCTGATTGTAGCAGTTCTGACCACAGGGCTATAAGTTTCAACATAATCAATTCCTTCCTCTTGTTCAAAACCTTTTGCTACAAGCATTGCTTTTAGCTTGTCAAGTGATCCATCAGGCTTCAACTTTGTTCTGAAAACCCACTTACAACCCAATGGTTTTGAGGCTGCTTCAGATGGGACCAACTCCCAAGTATCAGTTTCATACATTGTGGCTATCTCTTCTTGCATAGATTTTAGCCAACCAGAATCTTGTAGAGCAGCTTTTACTATCCTTGGTTCTGGATAAGGAGATTGAACTGTCACAAGAGCATATTTAGGATTTGGTTTTTGTATACCAGATTTTCTTCGTGTTATCATTGGATGAATGGAATCAGATGATGCTTGAAGTGGGTGAATATCAGGTTCTGCAGGTTCTGTAGATACTGCAATTTCAGGTTCAGTAGCTGATAATTGATGAGAAGAATCACTCACTGAGACAGAAGAATCACTTTGGACTGAAGACTGAAGCACATTAGTTTCATCTATCTGTTGATCAGCCAAAATCACTGCTGGTTCAGCTTCTGTTTGACCTGCTATATTATGAATAAAATGATCCTGAGGAGTTTTTGCAAGAACAGAAGCTACTGATAAATCAGGAGTATCACAACCTGCAGACTGCTCAGATATAGGTGGCACTTCTTCTACAGTAAAACCTGATTTCCAAGAGTTAAGCAACACTGAACCAGATGAAACTTGAAATCTTTGATACTCAGAAATATAAGGGAACCTCTTTTCATCAAATAGTGCATGTCTGGCTATGAATACACGACCAGTAGGTGGGTGAAGACATCTATAACTTTTGTATTTTTCATTGTACCCCAAGAAGACACACAACAGAGACTTTGGATCAAATTTATTTTGAGAGTATGGCCTGAGAAATGGGTAACAGGCACAGCCAAATACTCGTAGAGGATGATAAACTGGTGCAGTTCCAAGAAGTTTTTCAAAAGAACTCATACTGTTTGATAATGCAGATGAAGGCAGTAGATTGCCAAGATAGTTTGAGGTGAATAAGGCTTCCACCCACAGAGATTGAGGAACCTTACTTTGAAACATCATTGTGAGTCCAAGTTCAGTTAGATATCTATGTTTTCTCTCAGCAATACCATTTTGCTGGGGTGTGTGAGGACATGATATCAATTGTTTGATGCCACAGTTTGCTAGATGAGATACAAATCTATTGCTGATGAACTCTCCCCCTCCATCACATTGGAACTTTGCAATTTTCTGTTGAAGTTGAGTTTCAGCATGTTTTTGAAAGGATAAGAACACTGCATAAAAATCAGACTTCAATTTAAGAGGGTAGAACCAGGTGAATCTTGAGAAGTTATCAACAAAAATCACATAATATTTAAAGCCTTGAGTTGAAACAACAGGAGCAGGACGCCATAAATCACAGTGTATTCTTTCTAAGGGCCTAGTTGAAACAAACTCAGAATTTGAAAAAGGTAATCTGCAACTTTTTCCTAATTGGCAAGCTTCACATAGTTGATTGCTTGACTTATTTACTACTATTTCTTTGTTTCTTGCTAGAATCTGAAGAACCTCCTTATTAGGATGTCCAAGTCTTTGATGCCAAACTTCATAACTGGTTGCTTGTTGTCTTGTAGAGTAATATGCCATGAACTTTGAATTCTCCAGAACATACAGATCACCCTGTCTTATGCCTTGAGTTAACAGCCTGTGTGTCCATTTGTCCTTTATATGTACAATTTCAGAATCAAAAACAAAATAACATGGATAGTCACTTGTTAATTTTGAAACTGATAGCAGATTCTTAGTGATCCCTGGACAAACTAAAACATCAGTAAGTGATAAATTACCTTGATTAGTTTGTAAAGCAACTGTTCCAATATGAGTTATTGGAAGAAAATCACCATTACCAACAACTACTGAATCATCTCCACTGTAAGATTGAGGATTCTGTAATGAAGCAGAGTTGTTGGTGATATGTGAAGTGGCACCAGTGTCAGGATACCATTCTTGGCCTGAAGACTGATGTCCTGAGTCTGAAATTCTCATAGCAGCAAGAGCAGAATGAACACCATCAGAGGTCTGAAATTCTTGATTAAACCTATTGTAGCATTTGAAGGCTGAGTGGCCATATTTTCCACAAATCTGGCAGGTTGGTCTGGTGTTTGAATCTGGCAGGTTGGTCTTGTTGAGTAATTTCCAGAACCACTTCGTCCTCTTTGGTTGCATCTGTAGTTGGATTGACCTCTGCCACGGTTGTTGTAGCTTCTATCAGTATTAAAGGCTAAATGTGGTGATACCTCAGGGACTTGCTGATAATCCTGGAGCTTACTAGCAAAACCAATAAGCTTAAATTATGCATCTTCATAAGTCATGTCAGGTAGAACTTCCATAGAATGTTCAATAATAGCACCAATAGATTGATATTCTTGTCCCAAACCATTCAAAGCAGCATAAATCTTTTCATGTTCAGATAGAGGAGACCCTATGGAATCTAACTGATCACATACAGCTTTAACTTCATTCAGATATTCAGCCATGGATTTCTGATTTTTAGAGGTACCTTGTAGTTTTTTTTGCAGATCTAGCTTTCTAGTTGCTGAGACTCTGTTGTATTTCTTTCCAAGACAAAACCATACTTCTTGTGCTGTTTGAAGACCATAGACTGCTCTTAGTGCCTCTTCTGATAAAGAACCAAAGAGCCAAGATTTGACAAGCTGATCCTTCTGAATCCATTTGATAAACTATGGATTTGCTTCTTCTGTAGTTACATCACCATTTGTCTTGGTTACAGTGGAAGAAGGTCGAGTAGAAGATCCATCAACAAATCCCATCAACATTTGGCTTGAAAGAAAGCTTTCGAACTGAGTTTTCCATAGTAGGTAGTTGGAAGAACACAATTTCAAAGTTACACAATGAGAGATGCTTAAAGACGAAATATATATTAAATCTGAGCCTTCCATGGCTCTGATACCATGAAAGTAGGAGAGAGCTCTATGAGCATTAAGAGAAAGATGATAACTTTTGTATTTTCTTCTTAATTGATCAAAACAGAGACCTTTATATCATATATATAGTAAAGTTTGTAAAACCTAATTCTTAGCTCACACACAAACGACAAAACGGATTCCAATGATTAGCAGCACGTGAGAAGAGCATCAAATCGGTTATTGAGCTTGATTTGATGAGTTGTAGTCGTAGTACATGTATCACGCATTCTTGATGTTTTTGCACTCTGATTTTGAACGTTGGAGCTGCTGAAGACTGAAGCAGTGAGTGCAGTGGGCTTGGGCCTTCTGTTTTCTTTTTGAGCAGAATTAGAAACTGATCCAAGTCCATTTTCTACTTCTGAAGCTTCTGTTTGATCAAGAGTGTTTGTATTGCTAGTCCATTTTCTACTTCTGAAGCTTCTGTTTGATCAAGAGTGTTTGTATTGCTGATATACACATATATATGATATATCTAACAGAAAACATATACAATTGTAACCGTATTTAAATTGTAATGTGATAGGGTTTTTTTTAGTGTGACAGTCCAATAATTAACAACGTTATATAATAAATGGATCCTTATCCTTTAACAAAAATAAATAAATAAATGAAGTCTAATTAAATGATTTCATACAATATTATTAATTATATTTTGATAATTTTGAATTTATAAATGAATAAATTTGGAAATATAACTAAACCTTTCTCATCTCGAAGGGACGTTGGTACAAACCCTAACGCGTTGTATAATTGATTTAGAGCACCGATCTTATAATGCAAACTTCGTGGAACATCAATAATCTTAATGGAACGTTATAGAAATTGCAACAAAGAATAGAAAAAAAAACTTAGAATTCTTGTGTTATTTCTTTGTTATGGATCCTTTTTGGCTCATTTATCGCCGGCTATTTCATGGGCTTGTACATAACTTTTGTTATGTCCATTGTTGTTGATGAAACATGATCTTTGGTAAAGTGCATGTCTTTTAGAGCATTTCTAATGTAATACTCCATCCGTTTCGAATTACTTGTCGTTTTAGAGTTTNGTAAAAGTTTTATTATTAATAAAATCAGATATAGGCCCAGAGTACAAATTTAGCCCAACAACCAAACTAAAATTACATCAATCAAAAACCTAAAAACTCAGAGTGGGCAAATGGGCTTTAACCCGGCCCGGACCGAAATGTAAAGGCCCCAAAAACCCTAGAATCAACTAGGAAAACCCTAGTTTATTCTCGCCGCCGACAAGTTTGCTGGATCCACCGCTTGCCAGACGGTGGCCCGGCGGCGTGAACTCTGAAGCGAGGGTGAAGAGAACTTCACCACCGCCCACGGAAACAACAGATGGAAGCGAGGAGGAGGAGAACGGTCGTTGTAGATGCCTCAGTCGGTCCGGGAAAAACGGGTAGGTTTCCGGCGGAGTAGGAACGGGAGATTCGCCGTCGGGAAAGAAGAAAAAGTGCTTCACGGTGGTCAAGGTTCCTGCCCAACCACCAGGAGAACACAAACCGACTAACCTTTCGATGAAAACCCCAATCCGCCTTGAGATCCGCTCACCCTCGCCGTGCTGACCTCCTGGCTTCTGCGCCACGTGCTGCCTGGCCGGACAGCACCGTCGCGAAGCTACTTCACACCCCATCAGAAGTTCCCGTGAGTTTCTCGGAAGAAGTTGACGAGACGTTAGATCGGCAGTGGGTAGATCTGAACTCTCGGCGAGCTCGCCAGCCCTGATTTTCGCCGGCGAGCCCGGGGGTCGCGGAGCAAGTGGTTGTGGCTCGGCTGGCTGGCGGTGGCCTCCGTACTACCCCTCTTCCGGACTCGAAGACTCTCAGATCTGTAAACAGAGAGAGAGTGAAAGAGAGAGGAAGAAAAGTAGAGAGAGAAGTTTTTTCTTTTTAGTGGCAACTAGTTGTTAACATTAGTAAGTACATGTCTTTTAGAGCATTTCTAATGTAATATTTACTAGATTCAAACCCGCATTATGTGCTCGGTAATATTTATCTTTTTATTTAAATGTATTTTTTTTTCTTTTATATTTGTATTATTTAGTGTATTAAAATTACTGATTTACGATTTCTATAATTATATTGTTATACTGAAAATTTAACCCTCATGAACTGATTTAGGGCATGTTCATTTTTGTATTTATATGTTGTACTTAGATATAAACGTTCAAATGATGTTTGTTTGGTCACTATAAAATCAGTATCCAGATGCAGCATCTGGATTCAATATACTAAAATCTTAAAATTATAGATATTTGATATGCTAAAAAATTTGAGTTTGGGTTTAGCATCTCAAATGTGTAAAAGACAAAAAAACTTGGAGAAAACATATTTTTCTGCCATCTGCCAAGATTATAAAAATGTGTTTTCCCATCAAAAATGTGGAAAAACGTTTTTCCGCAAAACGCGAAAACGAATTTTCTCAAAAACGAGTGAACGGGGTTTCCCGTCAAATTCTTTTTTTCACTTTTAAACATTATATTGATGATATTTATGATAATAATTACCAAAACATACCAATAAGGCTAAACTTTTTTCATATTAAAACGGTCCAACCAAACATTTTCCCATCAAATCCATTAATGACATATTTGTCATACAATATTTTTAAAATATCCGACTACAAAACTTGGATATATCCTTATTTACCAAGTTTTATTGGGGTTACATTTAAAATGGACTTTAATAAAATAGATTGGTAAAGCATAATCCAACTATATATAACAATAAATTTTTAATATTTAATATATTTATATAGATATAATGTAAATATTTTATTTAGCGTAAAATATTTAAATATAGTAATATAATATTTTCTATGTAATAAAATATTTGACATAATATTTATATTAACATAACTATAACCGAACAAACTATATTACACTCATATAAATATTATATAGTTTTATATAATCATATAAAGTTGCTCAATAAAATTTGTATGAACTTAAATATTTTTAGTTTATATAAATAATGTTATATAAATATTATAAACATTATGGTTTATAAATAGTAAAGTAATTATTATATATATATATTTAAAATTTTTAATATATAATGTTATATAAATATAGTTAACTTTAATTATTATTAATCAAAAACTATAATCCGAAATTTTATCAAAATTTACAAATATAATTATCTAACAAATGTCTAACAAACAGATAGAAACCAAATATATACATATTTTCCATAACTATAACTCCTATATTTTAGTTAAGGTATCTTTAAATCCAAAAATATCTTAATAATTAACCAACTATACGAATGTAGAAAATGTTTTCTAAGGTAACTGTTTTTGGTAAACAAACCCAAATATGGGAAAAAGAACATAAAAATAGTAATATGTTTATTGAAAATCAAACTTATAATTGTTTTTAAAAGAAAGTAATTAATCAATATTATTTATAACATGATTTGAAACTAATGACATTAAATAGGATAGTCATACAATATGACACAAATTTAATTAACATACAAATAAAGTAATTATCTTTTTACTTGTTTGATTCAATTCACATATACAAAATAAAATCAATAAAGAGATGATAAATAATTAACTAAACAGAACTAATTTAGCAATATTACATTCACTCAAAAATTAAATAATTTACACCCATTTAATTCTTTCTCTCAACGAGAAGAGCCTCTTTTCCGGGGATTTGATTCTCCCGGCTGTTATCCCATCGGAATATTCCCTTATCAAGACGTTTTTTGACGTCTGCTGATCGGAATCATTATCACGATCCATAGATATCACCTATACACTCTCATAATCAGCCTAAACCTAGTTCCCTTATTCTACTCACATTAAGGCCCTTGAACAGTATGGAGGAGCAACTGGAAAAAGCTTTGAATACCCTCTCTATCAAAGATGAAACCCCTATCAAATTGCCTCAGCCTGCGTCTTTTAGCTCATACAAAAAATCAGGACCAGCATCATAGGTCGCCTACTCAATCCGAAAAAACAGAACATGACAAGATGTATCGAGAAATTACCACAAATTTGGCGAGTAGCAGGACGTGTAAGAGGAATTGCATTGTCTAAAGCAACCTTCCAATTCATATTCAAACAAGAATTAGATCTTAATATGGTTCTTATGAACGGTCCCTGGTCGTTTGATGATTGGATGATCACGTTAGATCGATGGATGCCAAACCCTCCGCTAGATTACCTCTGCTACTTTGAGACCTCGATTAGACTAAAGAATCTTCCCGCAGAGTTCTACGACCCAGAATCCATGAAAAGAGTAGGTGATGCTATCGGCGAAGTGAAGGAAATAGCATATAATCCAGAGGAATCAGTGACCCGAGACTACATTCGTATGTTGCTACGGTTTGACGTTCGACGACCGGCAGTTAAATCTCGTGACTTCTCTTTGCCTAGTGGTCAAATTCTTCAAGTGCATTTTGAATATGAAAGAGTTAAGAGAAAGTGTTTATCCTGCTTTCGCCTAACACACGAAAGCAACTCATGTCCTCTGTTTTCATCACAATCAAAAACAAATGATCCTCTTCAGCCTTATAAGCGAAGAGAGGAGACTACTTATCCGAGGCATTCTAATAATGATGGCGCTGCAATCACACTCACCTAATAGAAGGATCCTAATGAACGTCAAGCTCGTCTATCACGCCTAAAGTCACATTTTGAAAAGGCTGATGAGGAAAGGCAATGGCGTCTTCCGAATATTATTTCAGATCTCGATAAAGGGAAAGGACTAGTCTTCGGTTATTCCGAACCAGATCCTGACTTTTTCTCTAAAATTTTATCCAGTGGTGTGATAGTTTCTCGTGTTCCAACTACAGACACGAACGAAGGAGTAAACAATCTTACTTTTGATTTCACCTCGATGGGTATTTCCACGGTTTTAACTGGAACTTCAGCCCACGATAAATCAAGAAGGAAGAGACCTAACAAGTGGATTCGAAAGGCTAGAAACAACGAACGACAATCTGAAATCATGTCACAAGACAATGTAATGGTTGATCAATCATCTACTCAAAAGGATACCACCGATATATCTATCCCAACAGATGTACCAAGGACACCTAAAAGGAACAGAATTGGAGATGTTTCTTTAATTGATGAATCTCCATCAAAGAAATCAGCCATTCCCTTAGAGTTGATCTCTTACACACCTTCAAAGGCGGCAAGTGAGCTGGATAATTCGCTCACCCCGCCGAAGCGCCAATAAGTATATAATAACACTTAAAATTCATGTTTTTTACATATCATTTAGTAT